>JAGGAQ010000086.1:0-52158 GCA_017657225.1 Termitomyces sp. T69sscA
TACGCCACCTTTGCTGAGTCATCACATAGACCTTTTTCTCGGATCGCCTTTGTACCTCCGGCTCCCCGAGAAGGGCAATTAAATACCGAAAAATACCATCATAGTCAAAGAGTAAAGATTGTAATATACATCAAAGATAGGGAGTCGAGAGCAAAGAATTGATTAAATACCGAGAAATACCATCATAATACTCGTCCTGGATAAAAGGTACGTCCTTACTCTCAAGTGACATTGCGAGACCTCCCTAGTGCTCATATGAAGGTGGATGTGACCTTCACGAAGAGATTAGATGCCGTTCCGGTTTGTTCCGGCCGAAAGCCATTGTGAATGTACATGTGACGAAAAAAAAAGTCACAAAGTGTTGCCGAGTCCGTAATCACAGGCCTTAGTCCCTCGCACGACCATCATATACTCAATTCCGCCTTGTATCTGTACAATCAGCTCCAGGACCTCAATACCCATATCTTTCTCTAATGCATTTCTTTTCTCAGGCATTCAGCTATGAGTGAGTCTCCTTTCTTGAGTGTCGACTGACTGACCTGAGTTTTGGTAACTAGGCATCCATGGTCTCATGTGGTCATTGGAATGTGGCACAAATACCCAAATCCTAAATGTTCTCACGTCGTCAGCATTGACGTCGTAGACCGCTCTGTTGACCCGAAGACTGGAATCATTAGAACGGAGCGTATTCTTGGTTGTAAACAGAAGGCCCCGAGCTGGATCGTCAAGGTGCGTCAACCGTTAAATCTGTGTACCCCGAACTGTTTTTCACATTTTGTCCCAGCTGTTTGGTGGTTCAGAAGACGCATTTGTGCGGGAGATATCTTTCGTCGACCCGTCGACACAAAATGCAACCATCACTTCCGTCAATCTTTCGCTATCGCAATTCGCCACATGTTTCGAGCGTATACAATATTCACCCAACTCTGCTACACGAACGAATTTCTCCCAAACGGCAGAGGTACAAGCACGGATGGCGCTATGGAGAACAGCTGCGGATAGGCTTGAGCGCTGGCTGGTACAACGCTTTGAGCAGAATGCGCAACTCGGAAAATTGGGCTTCACTGATGTCTTACGAAGGTTATGGGAAGAGCGACAAATGCAGGCGGCACATTCGTAGAGTCTTTTATCATTATTTCTCGTTTGTTTGGGACACGACCTAGGGATTCTCCCTGTAGACTCAAAAAGGCTCTTCGTCGGTACTTGTTACCTTCACAAGCACTTTCCTCCGCATCATTATATGTACTACATACATGACTCGTAACACTAGATTATGAAAGGTACTCGACGCGTACGTCGGTACTTTATTGGGGTAAAGTGCAATTGTTTGTCACGCTAGTGACTCGGGGGTCACAGCCCTCATCTGATCCATCGACTTATCTTGTCCGGTCGTCATCGCATGAGAAGCCTCCGACTTCGTTTCACGTCAAGATCAAGCTAAGCTAGAGTCACAAAGTTTCATAAGAATACCGAAGTACCAACCTGCGTCCGGCCGGCCTAGATCCTTCCTATCATCATCCTAGGAGGCTGTCCTGTCTGAAACTTGCATCCTCCTCAGAGGATGGACGAGCTCCTTCATCACTGCCTTCGCGAGCTTTCCTTTGACGGCGACCTAGGTATGTCCCCTTATCACATGATGCTCCTTTCAAAAAATTTGTCCCGTACGGGAGTTCGAACCCCACTCCTGTCATCTTACCTTTGTCTGATAATTTTGCCCAAGGTTGCAGTGTATCTCGACTCCATGATTTCATCACCGATTTTTATGCCCACAATGGGGTCCCGCAAAATCCTGATGATGCCTTTTGTGCTTTTGTTTGGTCTCTCGTCGCACAACAGTCAACTGTAAGGATTGGCACTGTACCTCCAGGAGTGACCTCCGAAGTCTGGATTGCGCCACAAATCAGTGCCAAGCGTAAGGCAAAAGCAAAGGGCGAAGAACACGTAGAAACCAAGCCTACTCAGCTTGACATCGTTCCTGGTGCTCGGGATAGGTCCCTCAATGATTTGCAAAAAGAGTACGGCGACGAGCTCCGAATAGCTGTAGATCCAGATGCTATCTATTCTGCCATCACAGGTTCACATATACGAGTTCGTCTTTCATGTGCGTTGTTGTCATTTCACTGATTTTGTCTTAGTTCGCGAAACTTAGCCCGATGGTCTACTCTGCACTTCAGATCATAACGCGAGGTCGAGATAACGGAGTCACTGTCGTTGAGTTAGGCCAACGATCTAAATACGACCAGAAGACTTGTTTTTACCTCGTAAGACAGCTCACGGAACTAGATCTCGTGTAAGGCATATTTCATCTGTACTAAACTATCTTCAATCCTCATCTTGAAAAAATTCAGCGTCAAAGTCAGACGCGGAGGAGTTGGCACCCATTTCGTTATCCATCGACACTTTTTTGATCGCAGTCCGCACTGGAAAGCTATTCGCAACGAAGAAAACCAGGCTGAAAGTTCCCATGACAAAATCGCTTCAGATTCGACGACAGATGTAAATGAAGAGGAAGAAAGAAGCGCAGATGTTCCATCACTCGACTTTACTCCTATCGATGCCCGTCATCTTTCAAGTTTACCCCTTATTCGGGGTCGAGTTGTGAAATTGCTTAAAGCTTCAAAGAATCAAATGCATGCGTCAAATAACATGCTAATAACTCTTGTAAGTGAACAATTTAAGGTTTTTGTCCCATGACCTCACTGGTTCAAAAAAAGGGCTTTGCCAACCCGACTAAAACAGACCGTCGCTTCTTCCAGAGCAGGATTCGTGAGATGATACAGCAAGGCGTAATAGAGAAAGTTGTTGTGCCAAGCAATAAAAGAAAATCGTTGAATGCCTCCGTCAAGTGTTTCCGTCTAGTTTCCAAAGATCGAACTGGGCGAGATGACGAAGATGTTGTCGTGCAGCCTGAAGACGCTGATGACGACGAGAAGGAAGTTGGTCAGCCATGTCGATCTGACATTATTTTACAAGTTTGATTGACAATGTTCATTACAGGCGAACAATACGGCGTAAAGATGAACATTACAATTCACAAACAAATTTTTGACTTGCTTGAAGAATCAGGCATGGGCGGAATGACTTTGAACGTTGGCCGTTTTCTCGTGTACTTCGTCTCAAACTTATTTTATATTTTCAGGAACTTTCCGCCGCCCTTTGTCAATTTGACAAACGGACCATCGAGCTACTTCTTACGAGAGCAGAGAAGTTCCCTCCTCCTTCTCATCTCAGTGATCTCGGCATTTCAGGCCTAATGGAGACTAGTGGCAGAGAGCGTCGACATCGATATTTCACGGTGGCTTCATATCGCAAACTCCTTGCGAAGGAACAGTTGGATAACAGTAGTGCAGGCTGCAGTGAAGTTGATCTCTTCAATGTCGGGAAGTTCTTGCCCGTGGATTCGAATCTGTTTTACAAAGACAAAGACGCACTATATCGGTATCAAGACTCCTTCAAAGGAAGCGAAAAGTTATCAGGAAAAAAGCACACTCCAAAAAACCCCATTCTTGCAGATGGGACTGTTAAACAGGGCAGACCGAGAAAATATCCTGTCGGGGAAGATCCCATATCGCTTCGAAGACAGGCTAGGAAGAGGAAGCTGGAAGCTGCCCTTGAGGAAGACGAGCAGCCCGGACCAAACAAGAAGAGACGGTTGACTGCGATTGAACAGGCTGGTATGTTATACGAAAGAGCGATGCATCGCGGCCCCTAATCGATCATGCAGAATTGGAAACCCCCAGAACTCTCAAGAAGCGTGGCCGACCGCCAAAAGCGAAACCTAAAGAAACAGATCAGCCACAAGAAGAGACGCCCTTACTAGAAAAGCAACGAGGCAACTTACCCAAAGTCACCTCTCACGCTACAGCGGATGAAGCCACGCTTTTTGCAAATAAGAGCACATCGTCATGGGGAAACGGAAATGCGGCAACGGAGGAAGCTCCCTCGCCCTCTAAGAAAAGGGCCCGAACAAAGCCTGGCAAAAAGAATGTGGACACCACCTTTCCTGAAACAATTTCAGGACAAGAAGCTGCATCTCAACCGTCCAAACGTACCCGATTCGCGTCTGATCCCTCTGGCGAGCTCGGAAATCCGGCCTTTGTCACTGATCGACTATGCGGCTCCAATACAAACATTGAGATACCTGTTACTTCAGAATGTTTGCATGTCGCCTCGTCTAAAGCACAGATCCCTGTCCAGTCAACCTTTTCTGAGGTACCGTCACAGCAACCACCCCCAGGACGGCCGCTCTTACAGCAGCTGGTCCCTTTACAGGCGTCGTTATCTCACACGGAACTGTCCCAGATATTGTCCACACCTCACCCACAATCAACTTTGTTTCAGTCTACACTCCCTATCCCCGAGAACGTATCTACCGATTCCCTTTCTACGTCTCAAGTAAATCCTCACTCGAATGCAAGTGAAGTCACCATTGATCCTGCTCTTGCGGGAGACGTTTTCGAGTACGCAGAGCAAATACATCACGGTGCATCCGTAAGTCATCTCGTCTTTTTGAGCATATAATCACATTTTTCTCTTCTCATCAAGGGCGTGGATTCTCCTCCGATGCATACTGAGAGCACAAGACAGGAAAATTCACCTCAGGCGTTGATGAGTCCAATGTCGACATCCAAAGATAACGTGCATGAATTATCCTCAAGTGCCAATAAGATCCAGGCAGAGGATGGCCCCATGGGACAAACGTCTCAAAAGGGAACACGCGTCAACGTTTCTCATCTCCGACGAGAAAATGAGCTATATCGTGTTGTTGAGAATATGGGAGGGATTGTCAATATTCAAACGAAGGATTTCTTTGAGGAACACATCGCTCTGCTGGAAGCCATGACGAAGGCTGGCGAACCGACTAGCGCTCCTGCGGGTACCAGGACGGACAAACGCACAGCAGTGTCAACTTTTAATAATCTTGAGAGACGAGGGCGAATCAAACAACTCAAGACTTCAGTAATCACCCATACCGGCGTTCGGCGCCCTGCTTGCATTGTCTACCTACCGACTATTTCCCAAGAAACGTTGAATGCTTTCCTTGCCGATTTATCTCGTGGCGTTCAATCCACCCCTCATCCAGGTAGTTTTGTCAAAATTGATGAACATGTGGAGTACGGGGCCGATCCAACTTCTATACCCAGAGGGGCCCTTCCCTTACAACTGTTACAATTGGAGCAGCCATGTGATGATCGTAAGGAGCGTTGGAGCAAAAACGTTGCTCGAGCTAAGCAGCTCTTCTCTTATGATGACTCTGTCATTAGAGATGTTCTTCTAACGGAAAGGACGACACTGGCCCAGTTGTATGGATTCATTGTTGGCAAGGCTGTTCGCTGTCGCGAATTTCATCTATCCGCTCTTGATGCCTTTGAAAGTCATAACACATCTTCAAACATCATCTCGCACGAAAAGAGAATTTTAGATCTCTCGTTTTTCGTCCATGACATCCCTCTCGGTCTCTACTGCTCCTTGGTGTCGTCTCTGTCCCACAGTGAGGAACTGGATCGGTTTATCGAGACTCCAGAGGGTCGACAAACACTTGTACGAGACCTTCCTCCAACCATCAACACTTCACTCCAAATTGGCCGATCTCGCGCCCGTTCCAGGTTTCTTGACATATTGGAGACCCTTCGCGCTCTAAAACTAGTAACTCCACTTCAATCCTCCAAGTCCTGCAGGCCATGGATATCCTGTGAAGAAATCGAGGGCAGACCAAGCAGTTTTGACATAGCTTCCCCTGAAGGTTGGACCGTTAGCACTCCAATGGCTGCCCCAACATATTGGCATTTCAATGGAATTGCACCGATACATTTGTGGGCAGCATCTGAGACATCCCCTCCTTTTTGGCAAGATGTTTCTGTCAAGTCTAGTGCTGATGCAAGGAATTTTTGGCGTTTACTCCAGGAAGCAAGCACCAAAATGGACACCATCGCGTCCACAAATGCGTCCAGCGCCACTGGTCTGCAAACTGTGCCTATCAGCGTTGCGCGGTCCCTCCGCCGTCAAGTGTCTTGGAAATCGGAGTATATTCTAACATGGCATCAAAGTCAGTATCTTAGACAGTTTGCAGATCCAGCTACAGGGAATACTCCTTTGCAAACTGGCGATGAAGGTGCCACACAAATTGGGAAAATGTCATGGGTCATCAGCGCGCCGCAACAATCTGTCAGAAACTTTTTCCATGTTACCCACCTGAAGTATCTGAGAGACATAGAGAAACTTCGCAAGAAGGCTGCACAGACTTCTGTACAGAAGAAGGCTAAACGTGCTGCCGCTACAAAAGCATCGCTTGCGAAAAAAGCCGCAGACGCTCGTCAGTTCAGGGAAGAGGAATGGGATAATGTGATGCGACGCCTCTACCCGACACCGTTGGAACCAGCCGCCGACATCCGCTTACGTCGAATAAGAGCTCGTTTCCTCCAGGTCGGCTCCATAAAAGACCTTGGTAAATGGGAAGACGAAATCAATGAGGCTGTACGAGAGGCCAACATGGTAGCAAAGAAGGTCCTAAAAGGCGCAATGCGACGGACTTTTCCTAGCAGGACTGTACCTGTTCCAGTGGACCCCGTGCATTTATCTGTTGCCGTCAATCCTCCTGAAAAGCCGGTAGAGACTCTAATTGCTATGCAGGGACCCCCCCTTGCCCCGCGTCAAGACAAAGCTAAGCGAAAGCACAAAGGAAATAATGTTGAAGGTATGTTTTCTCTATATCCTCATTACATCGCATAATAAAGTATATTTTCGTAAATGAAGTTCTGGAGCCTAAACACAAGACATTGCGACGCCATAGATTCCAGTGGAACCGTGACTACGAGGAACTTGCTCGTGATGCTTCTGCTATCATACGAGCACGATGCCGCAATTTACCGAGGCTCGACTGGGCGGCGTTTGAACAAGTATTTCCTGCTGTTCCTCGGAACACCGTACGTCAGCGTCTTGCACATATCCGAGAAACACCAGGAAATGAAGCGTATCTCAATCGCCTTGAAGACAGGTGGTATGAGATCTGGATACAACATCGAGGCACTCCACTTCTACCAGATGACGACCCCATGAGTGCGAACAATTTCAACCTTATCAAGCACATCGAATTTCTGAGGCAGCACGTTGATAAAAATGCTTTGTAAGTACCTGACTGTTGCGACGTCTCAGTATTCTCATTCCTGCATAGACGCGTCGGTTTTGCTCAGCCGAAAGAAAGTGCCGGAATATCACTTTCTGCTTCTGTCGATTCGCTTCTGGCTGAATACGACATTGTGGAAAGCACACCCAATGCCCCATCTTGGGATTTTGTTTGGAATGCAGTCGTCGAAGAAGGACGCGAAAAACAAATGCTTCGTCAGCCATTTCTTCGAACTTCAGAAGAAATGCCTCCTGTTATAGAAGCTCCCTCCGAGGCTGTTTCTTTGGCAGAGTCTGCGCTGAAGGTGAGTCACTGGTAGACGAAAGAGCCAGTCATCCTCAATGATGTTAGGTGACGCTTGGTACTCCACATGAATGCTATGACCCAGAACTCGGGTCTACACTTCTGCACGCTATAGGAGAGCATAATGTTTCTGTCGCTACTAAGAATTTACTTGGCCGTGGTGTCCTCTCCAAACTTGTTCGAGATCCTCAGAAGCAAAAGCCCGGGAGGCAACTTAAAATTTCAGAAAGGTGATTGTTCATTGACCTCCCTTACCATCGATTCCTGATCGTCTGTTGCGTCAGCAATCAAAATGCAACTGGAGGGCCAATCCCTCGGGAGGTTTATCAAGATGCCGCAGCTCTTGAGGAGCTATCATTACAAGATGTGGGCTCATGGAGAGAGTGGCCGCTTACTGCATCAGATGGTGATTCCGCTGCTCTCATACAGCTTGTATCAGAGAATAAGGTATGCTTCATCCTTTTTCACGCTGCTTCTCTGTTACTAAACCCTTCTAAGGTTGAGTTTCAAGTGGACACATCTCATGCTCAATCTTGTCGCCCGACTCTTGACTGGAATAGCAAGAAAGCAGGTTGGTATCCGTTGATTTTTTGATTATCATTCAGGCTAAAGAACTGTTAGATGATGACCAAATTGAGACGGCAGTGCGTGTTCGCACGGTCGTCACGTCATTATCACAGCAGGTTCCAACTCCAGAATCATCGCCGACGCAAACGACGTCGAGTTTACCTAGCGAACTGAATCCTGTCCATGGTCAATCTGTTGACGGAGGAATCGCGTCGTGTAAACGATTGACGAACACCGGGATGGCTGACTGTATGGTCTGTCTCGAGGATGAATGGACGTCTTTCAACGACGGTCTTATCCCTGAAGAAAGGGAATTGGCAATGCATATATTGACTATTGTTCGACATGGTGCTGAACACGGTGTCACCAAGAGCCATCTACGTGTAAGTTCTTATTCCAATGTGACATATCTAATTTTCATATGTTCTTGGAGTCCAACACAAATGTTGCTATTAAAAGTGGACAACTTTTTACCATTGTCAAGAGGATGACAGAATCATCCGTCCCAATGTTATTCTGGGCCGGGTACACATCACTGGTTCTGATTTCCTCTGCATACATAAAAAATTGGACCATACTTGTCTCCGAGAACCCCGCAACAAGGATTTTTCCTCGGCGTTGGCTTGATATATCAGGCCGAAAGATCGTGGATTTTTGGGAAGCTGCTTTAAAGGCGGTAATGGGGATTGTTGTATTCCGGCCAGGTATAACACAGGTCTGTGTAGGGCAGTCTCGACTAATCTCACATTCCTAACACTCCATAGGCCGAGCTTCGATGGAGATTACGATCAGTTTATGACAGACAAGAGATTGGCGACTTGGTCCGATTTCTTGAAGAATATGGTTTCCTCAACGTGCGAACTGATTTCGCGATTGAATGGAACAACGTCAATGTGGCTGCGCTGGACGATCGAGAAGAGAGAGGGGTATTTTGGTTCTTGGGAGAGAAACACTGGTATCTAGTGTAGGCAGATAGTTTACACTTGACAATCGCAAAAGTTTACAGTCGGCAAGCACTTCTGATTCCACAAGTTCTATCAAACAATCACTGGTGGTTGCGATGATGAGCAATAGCACTCATTGATGCAGCGTGGTAAATAGGCCATCTTTGTTCACTATCTTGTCTCTGGGCCTCCGGTTTCTTTTTCTCTTCTACCTTCTGTCTCCAGGCTGGTCCATTCACGATTCTGTTGTTGCAGTTCGACGACGTTGCCTTTGAAGCCCCGGTGGTTTTGCAGATTTTACTCTTGTTCCGTTTAGGCCTTTAATAGCCAGGTAATGAATGTTACGATAGACTTGGCTACTTCATGTTTGACCTTTTACACAGTTATGAGCATGCGAGTCAGGCAGTTGGGTAACTCAATTGAAGCGAGTACAAAGCTTGTGGTGCGTTCTTGTTGATTCAAGTTCTGCAGAAATTGCATATACTTTGGTACATAGTGGGATCGAATCACCTTCTCCAAGCTCACAATCGCTTACTTCGCTTTCTCGCTCATTCACTTTGCCATCCAACTCTCGTTTCAGATCAAAGCTTTCACCATCAACGCTGACGCAGCTGCTTTCTTGCGTGTTATCGTGTTCAAAGGTCATGCCGTCAAAGAAGGACTCCCTATCCTCCGTGGAAACACCCTTTTTATGTGCTCATGGGTGCCAGGCACTCTCGATCTTAATGACGAGCATTGTCCTGTGGTATGGAATGGGACAAAGGGTGGAAATATGATCAGTGCGGAAGTCAAAGGGAGTCTTTCATCTACAACCTTAAGCATTGTTGCAACACCTCGAGGAAGTGTTCTCGACCCGGATTTCATCCGGACTTCAAGTGATCTTTCTCTAGCAACTTCTCTCTCTTCAACAAGTATAACCTCTAGTCTCACCGTTCAGACCAATGCTATCGCATCTGCTACAATTGATACCGTCGATCCTCCAACAGTTACCATCCTTGTGAGGCCAGTGGCCATCGGTCCTTCTACCCTTGATGACGATTATGATGATACCAACGACGACTACGATAATGTCCATGAACGTCACGAGGTTTGTTTGAACTTCTCTCTAGCCACGAAGTCCCTGAGGCAGCTTCAGCTATTCACACGAGATGTCCCTCAAATCGTCGCTCAACGAGATGGTGAAACCAGCGTAGACATCAGTGGGATGGGTTTTGAGGCCACCAACCTGAGTTCAACGTGTGTCCGGGCTCTGAATTGGCCCGTGTCTGTGTAGGTTGATCTCTCATTTAGAAATGCAGTCCTGATCTCTCACCTACAGCCTTCACGACACCATCCGTGAGGACATCGTTTTCATTGCATTCCAGTTCTGGGTACTTGGCATGTCGGTTGTCGCTCTGCTCAACGAGTCAATCCCTCACACCTTGGCGTCTCTTGTTACTCACATGATTGCCACTGCTTGGGCAGCCTTCCAAATTGCACACACCGCGCATTTCAAGTCCAACTTCAGCCGCGTCATTACGAATGGCGCGTGTGGTGGTGTACATTTACTTCCTAACTATTGGCGTGATAGGGGCATTGCAGAGTGGACAAGCCTCGCCTTCAACGTTCTTGCATTGCTGGTGTCCAGCTTCCTAACATGGAAACTTTTCAAGGTGAATTCTTCCCTTGACAGCCATTAGAGCCTAATTTAAATGACAATTTGGATGGCAGTCCTTTGGATGGCAGACGTTCAAGCGCGTCGGAGCTTCGCTGACTATCAATCGCATTTACAAAATTGTCCTCACTTTGTCCATCACCATTCAACTCTCCATGTTCTTCATGGTGGTCACGGTGTCTTTGTGGATCGATCAACTGTTCAATAGTGCAATTGGTGATTTAGTTGACTTTGAAACCTTGTATAAAGTATCTTCTTTCGCTACGCTTGTGGTAGGCTCAATTTTTAATCCGTTGGTCGGTACTAATCTAATCCTACTCAGTTATTGGTTCCATGGTTGATGACGGTATGTTAATGTTGCAGCTGTAATTCAACGATCCGTTTCATTCGTAACCAGGGCTGGTTTGCTGTTCGTCGAGAACTCCGTATGCCAATGTTCATCTTTCTGGTCTTGTCCATCTTGTATCTGGGAGGATGGAGCGTCATGTTTTTCTCTACTACATTCCGTTGGGCTTTCGTGACATGGAGATTCTTCAGCATTATGGCAATTGCATCTGTCCTCCTCACTGTGATTTCGTTGGTTCTTGGTGTTGTCTGCCGGTATAATTTTGGCAAGGGTTTGCTTCGCTATCGTAAGCCCATATATCCTATATATCCCAGCGTCACCCGCTAATAATCATACTGAATACCCGATAATAGTCGATGTCCAGCAAAAGCTCCCTGACGATGACTTCCGTTATTACGAGTGGTCTGAGGAGAAGGTCGACTTTCCTTCAAATGAAAAGCTCATTCCCACATTTGCTGCTGCATTCAGGCGAGGACCGGAGCTATCACGCCCCACCATTTCTCAGGGTCCACGATTCTTCAACAATTCGTCAGAGCCCTTTGAATCTCCTGGGACCTCCCCGGTAACGCCGCCGCCAAATGCGTATACCATAGCACGAAATTCATCCAATGGTTCATCTTACACTAATGACTATGACAATCCCGTCATGAGAAGTAACACGCGTACAAGTGATAAAAGCTTTGGAAGTCTGGCCAGCTACTACTATACGTGTAATGATCACCATAAGCGTTGGATCATAGAGTGATCTATTGCATATTTATCGGTTTGTAGTCTAGAGCGTGCAATCTTTTTTTTTTCGTAACGTAGCTCGATTTTCTTGTTTTGGATGAGAGAAGGTGGTTTCTGGGTGCCGGTGAGTTTGCTCCGAGCCTGCCCATTTGCATCAATGAAGGACCGATCACCGATCTCAGAAACATTGAGTGCGATTCACATGAAAGCGACGGGTAGGCTTCAAGGAACCTGAGTACATATGAATCAGTTGGTGTGACAGTCCGCAGCTGCAGGTAAAGTACATATGTATATGCATGGGAGATAAAGTATGATTGTGCGAGATGTCAAAGTCTCGAGTTCTAATAGACCCCATCGTCCGCAGCAAGGCAGAGAGGAGGGGGGGTCACTGGTGACGCTCGTGCTATCTCTTCAACTTCCTTCTCTTGTATGATAGCAGCCTGTTTAGCTACAATAGCATTCTCGAACGACTCGTCTGAAGGCATATGTGCTGGTGGGCTGTTGGCTCTTTCCGCCGCCTCGTAATTCTTCAGGACTTCCCTGAAGTCAACCATCCATCGGTGTTGCAGAAGTTCCGACGCAGTAGGCCGCCTCATGGGGTCAATAATTAGGCATTGTTTGATGAAGCTGATGCCTATTTCACTAAGCTGACCAGGCTCAGGCAACGGTGGATGCTGAGTGGCAACTCCGATATGAAACATTATTGCCCTGGGAACAACGGTAAATCGTAGGATACCTCTACATATGGTGACATACCATTCATTATCAAGATTACTCCATGGTTTCTTGCCAGTAGCACACTCCAGGACGACACAACCCAAAGCCCATATATCCATGGCTCCTTTCCTACCACGTTTATCGTTCTTTATGATTTCTGGCGACATATACATAGGTGTACCGGTGAGGCTATTGTTCATCGCTAGCCCATTGAAACTGGGCTGACCGTTCGGAGACGGCGAGGCATCAGGCATCCGGCGTGACCGCTGCATAGTTTTCTGATTCTTGGCTAAGATTTTGGCGGCTCCGAAATCTACGAATTTGATTACACCTAGGTGATCAAGGAGAATATCTGAAAACACCAAACCCTGAGTTTTGTCTCAACAAGGTTTCAAAGAAACTCACTATCAGGCTTTATGTCGCGATGTATAACGCCCTCTTTATGGAGATACGCAAGGCCCTCCAGCATTTGCATGGTATAAACTTGAATGATATTCTCGTCCTCTATCTTTCCATGCTCGAGTAGCGCAGCCAGACTGCCACCTTGACAATACTCTTCAAAGATGTAAACCTTGTCGCGATGTACCTCGATGCCATAATATTCTACAACATTTGGATGATGAAGCATCTCCATTACGCCAAGCTCGTCCCGAATTTGCGCATAGAGAGTAGGTAAACCCGACAACTCTTGAAATTTGATCTCCTTGACGGCCATGACAGAACCTGAGTCCAAGTTGACAGCGGTGTAGACGGATCCAAACGCTCCGGAACCGATGAATTTACCCTGTCGCCAACGAATGGCAATGTTTGAGCTTGAGGAGGCCAAAAACACAAGTGACCTATCCTCGGGTCGGTCGTCGTCAAGAACGCGGCCAACAACTCGGTGTTCCGTCCCGATCGAAGCACGAGACTCTTCAACTTCTTGAATAGATTTTGAAATCTTCTCCCAAAATAATCGAGTGCTTGCATCCAGAAAAGCCATGGAATCATAATCTTCAATAGACGAAGATTTGGACAGTGTTCCTTCGTCGTCAAGAAGAGCATCTGTCACCTGCTGTCTCTGCTTTTCTTTCTCCTTTCGTGCTTCAAGCGTGGACCTTGCTCCAAGAATATCGAAGTGTCCCTGCAGGAATGTCGCGCAGCTACCGACTTTGTGTTTCAAAATTTCGAATTGCTCATCTGGCAGCTGAAGAATATTACGTTTTAATCTATAATACGTGAATTCCAGTGCGTTCACTGCCCATTTGAATGTTCGGCGATCCGTGTGTTCACAATCGTCACAGATGAAGGAAACCCATGATATCGCCAACTTAATGAGGAGACGATTAAATTTGGCTAGTACACTGCAATCCATATAACGCTGCGCATGTTGTCCGTGTTCTGAGGCGAACATGTACCAGTTTCCAAGGAGCTCTTGACAACCGTTCGCCATGCGAAGAGAGTTCCGAACGTGATGTACCGAATCTACAATCGACTCTGCAAGTCGATTTGTAGCTCGTCGGATCTTTCCCAGCTCTTTGTTGACGCTAGGAAGATGAGCCTGGGATTCGGTTAAACAGGTAAGTGGGCCAATCACTGATTCGATAGTTTCTCCATCCTCATCGATAGGCATAAAAACATCTGCAAAAACCTGTTTTGCAAGGAGAAGCCGTCGTTGGGGACCATCAGCGATGAGCCTGACTCGATTGTCCTTTACGTCGAGGTCAATACTTGAAATATTAAGAAGCACGACTCTGCCGTTCCAGATGTAATGACTGCGGGGGGACATGACTAGTAAGTACTGAGACTCATCTTCGTCCTCATAGACAGTGTTGTATGAGAGGCGACTATTTTCGTCACTAGTTATCTCATCGACATGGAAAGCCTCTGTAAGGAGACGTCGAATGGAGTCTGGCCGATCGTAGAGGGAGTTGGAGGCGACAACATAAATACCCTCCTCTTCCAGGGAATGAGTGTAGACAAGAAAATGATTGCTTTCTATGAGAGCCGCAATAAACTGATCAAGAGGGATGTCTTCCAGATCATATTCCGCAGAATTACTGAAACGTTGGGTTAAAACTCTACAATGTAACAATCAATAACGCTATCTGTCCGATGCAACGATTGGTGATCGTACCTTGCGAAGCGTTGTAGTTTGCGATACCTCAGCCTGACACTATCAAGAATCTTTCCGTACCAACCTATGGTTTGTTGATCTGTCATCTTTTTTTGAAGAGACTTTTCACGTTGGACGCCAGAATCTCGTTCGATAGTACGATGCCTAATATGTTCGCTCATGTCTTCTCCGGTCGGTACACGGACTTGAGTGTCAAAGTAGTTAGTTACTCGTACCATGAGTTTATTTGTAAGAGAGCTGAGGAAGATGAGACGTTAGAAACATACAGTAGATGATTATTATTCACCAAAGTTGTTCAGCCACGAGACAAGATCCTCCTGCCGTTGTTAAACTAACATCGTTGAAGGTTGCCCATTGTGCCTCAAGAACGTCCGTTTCTTTGAAATAAATGCCTTTGGCACCACTTTTGAGTTTCCAATGAATCAGCCTGAAGAAGATTGACAATGCTTCTAATATGGTCGAATCGTAGTCTTCGTTGATGCACTGAGGGAGTGTCCAATTCCCTCCAGGGTCTGGCGCCAAAAAAGCCTCATACTGGCGTTTCAAAGTACACGCAAGTCCGATACCTATCTTCAAATCCTCAGTCATCTGGTCAATAATCATCACGTCCGGTTCCTTCAGATTTTGAACGTGTGCAAGGCGGATTCGCAGGGCGGCTTGCGAAAGCTTGGTAGGAAATGATATTAAAGGGACCAGCTCGTTCTCGAATGTCGGAAGATCCATCTCTTTGAAAAGAGCAGAAAGATTCACCTGCGCGTCTCGTGCAACTCCAATAAAAGCATGGACTGTAACCAGAAAACCTTTCTCAAAGGTACGTTGCATAGACTCTTCCTTCAGAAGGCGCTCGACGAAACTCGTACCAGCTGTAAGATCAGAAGCGGAAGTGCTATCGATAAAATTTGTTAATGGAAGTTCGTTGCTAGTATTGGGCTCAGTGACGTCCAGGGTGCTGCTGCCCGTCCAACGACGAAGGAGATCTATTTGTTGCCTCAGAGACGTGACAATGGTCGACCATGTGTTCAATGTATCGAGGCGCGCTTGAAAGACGCCCTCCGTAGTAGCAGGTTTGTCGTTGTATAAGGCTTTAAGAGTAGGGTAGAGAGATTGTGCGACATCAAAGTGGTGAAGTACCGTCGAGACTTGTTTCAAAGCAGACGCGACAGGGTCCGCGTCCTGATCGTCGAGTATCACGCGAAAGCTATTAATCTCGCTCACAACCGCGTCTACGACTCTGATGCGTCTCTCTTCCAACCTTTTGCGCTCCTCCTCATCTGTTCGCCCATGAAATTTGGCACGGATGCCCAGCCAAATGTCAGTATGGACACTGTTGTGTTCATCGGCACCAGAGAGTAATGCGGACGCTATTCGTGTCTTTTCTGACTTTAGAACGTGACCCCTCAAAAAAGAGGAAAGAAAGTTTCGCCATTCCAACCGTTCACGTTCTTTCTGACATGTGGGTTGAATAGCTTCATCGTCAATCAAATGCTCTTCTCCTCCTGCAGCAAGTGATTGCCGGCCGAGTTCGTCTTCGTCGCTATTATCACCGGCATCGATCAATTGGCCAAGACCTCGTTGAAAATAATGACTGTCGGGATCGTCTCGCGGGTCTTCAGGCTGACCGAGTCCTGAGGATCTATAACGTCTGACAAACTGCGAGTAGATGTCTGGTCGTTTTGACATTTGAATTGTACCATTATAGTCGTATGATTCTGTTCGATATCTATTTCGAAAAGATCTGCTCGCTGATGCGGGAGGTGGCGATTGCTGGTATGGTGGACGAGGTTTCACGTCCCAGTGAGGCGATTTATCGACGTCATCAAGCTTGTCGTCCTCGTCCTCATGGTGACTGCGCAACGATACCTCTAGATGGGAGTAAAGGGTTGGGGTATGTCGTGGGCGCATTGTACACGAGCAAATCCAAAACACTGAACAAGCTTGAATAAGACGTCACTGCTATTTTATCGTTTTACGTTTACGTGATCTATCCTCTCAGAAGTACTACCGTAAAACTAACCATCGATCATGGGTATCGTTGAAAAGGTTCCATCTACTCTAGCTTCTCTACACTGTCTGACTTCTCTCTAGATTAAAGAAATCGAGCGTAAGCCTTGCTTGAATGTTTGACAGAAACAGTGTTGAAAATCCTGTAACGGCTAGAGGAGATGGCTCGCAGTAAGTTCAAACATTCTTTTTTTTTGATAACGGATTCCCTCACGATTATTCACAGCTCAGAAAAACAAGGTCATTGTTGTTTCCGCAGTGGGACTTGGCTTGTGTAAACATTTCTTTTCGCGAATAGGCCACCGAATATCATCTAGGCCTTTTAAAAGCCAAACTTGCGCGTTACCGTGCTCAACTTCTCGAACCTACTGCCAAGTCAGGTCAATCAGGGACCGGTTTCGATGTGCAGAAATCTGGAGATGCTCGAGTAGCGTTAATCGGATTTCCTTCTGTGGGCAAGGTTCGCACATCCATGAGCTTCATAGATATATGTAACTCTACCTACTAAAATGATGTACAGTCAACGCTCCTGAATAAAGTGACTCACACAGTCTCTGAATCAGCTGCCTACGAGTTTACGACCCTTACTGTAAGCCTTAGCTTACCAGGCGTTGTACAGGTGTAAATGATACGGACAGGCGATCCCCGGAGTAATCGAATATAAGGGTGCCCGTATTCAGCTCCTTGATCTTCCTGGGATTGTAGAGGGTGCCAGCCAAGGTTAGTCTTGTATATGAGATTTGTATATGAGATTGACAAGTCCATTCTGACCCCGATAGGACGAGGACGAGGCCGCCAGGTTGTAGCCAGTAGAGTTTATCCGATTACTCGTTCACGATATTGTGTACTGATTCCGGAAATCCAGCGGCAAAGACAGCTGACCTTATTCTCATTATGCTTGATGCAACCAAGTCAGAAGAACATCGACAACAGCTAGAATACGAGCTCGATGCTGTTGGAATTCGATTGAATAAATCCAAGCCCGACGTTGTCTTCAAAAAGAGAACAACCGGCGGCGTGAGCTCCGCTTGCAATCTTTGCGTTTACGATTTTAAAATGCTATTAAGATTACCTTCAACACGACTGTCAAGCTGACAAAAACAGATGAAAAGACTATCAGAACGATTCTAGCTGGTTGTAAGTATATTTCATCAGAATTACTGTACTGTTGCCCAAGCCTCTCTTTTCCGCGCTTCAGACAAGCTACACAACTGTGATGTGATGATTCGAGAAGATGTACGCCTTTTGTGTTCTTTCTTTTTCCATATCTGTTTCCACATACCAACGAAGCGTGTATAGATTACAACAGATGAATTTATTGATGTCCTTATTGGTAACTTCTAGTGCCATGTAGTCCTATTATGTTCTGACTTGAGCCAACAGGAACAAGAAAATACATCCCGTGTCTCTGTACGTGGATAACTTTATTCGGAAAAGGAAATGAAATTGGAATGTAATCTAGACGTTTATAACAAAATCGACTCGATCAGCATCGAACAACTTGACAAGTTGGCCAGGCAGCCCAACTCGATTGTGATTAGCTGCGAAATGGACCTCAAGTTCGTTTGTTGTATCCGTCTGATTCCATCTTACTGTTATTTCCCAACAGCCTCGACTATCTCATTGAACGCATGTGGGATGAACTTAAACTTGTCAAGATATACACGAAAAAGCGTGGGGCTCATCCTGACTTGTCGGATCCTATCTGTCTGAGGAAAGGTGCTACCATTGAGAGTGTGTGTAATGGTATCCATAGGTCGCTAGTTACAAACTTCCGCTACGGTCTCATCTGGTAAGTCTATATCCTTTCTGTCTTTTGTAGTGCTTCCTTGACATACTCTGCAGGGTTTGTTTTGTACATGTGTCCTTAAACGGCTCCTGAATTTGAATCATCACAGGGAAAATCGAGCAAATTTGCGCCGCACGCACAGAAAGTCAGTTTACACCATCAAGTGCAAGACGAGGACGTTGTTTCTAGTGAGTTATGCCTCTGCCTTTCCTGTTAATGATATAGACTATTTTCTTCTAGTCTTTACAAAGTGAATTTCTATGCGCATCTGGCCAATGATTTTGAATAACATCATTTGTACTTGATCAATTTCATGACCTTGTTTTACCGTTTCGCGTAGGATGAATCACTATATGGTTGTTTTTTGTCAGTACCCGCCTGCGTAACATGTCAAACAACATCATACATATTTAATATCCTTGCATCTCACCTGCCAACTTGCCTCAACATGGTAAACAGGCTTTCTAGGATGATTGTTTTGAGCTGAATATTGACCTTAACGGCCCAGGTATGTCCTACCTCGTGCCGAGTCCGACGGTCAAGTACTTGTCGGCCTCAGCGTTTTGTCAGCTTGAACGTTAGTTAAGGCCATCCTTTGTTCTAGTCACCACCACCACACTTCTTCTCCGCATATCGTTCTGCTGTTACGCCTTTTTATCGCGCATGGCTATAGACACAGTTTCGGCATCTAACGTCCCCAGTCCAATTGAACTCATATTTCTGGGGACGGGAACATCCTCGAGCCTGCCCCACGTAGACTGCCTCACAGCTCCACCAGAGGCGAAGCCATGTAAAACTTGCCTTTCCACGTTGTACCCGGAAGGGAAGAAAAACATCAGGAGGAACACAAGTGTCGCCCTTAGATTGTCTGCAAGAGACGGCCGGAAAGTGTACGTCAACTGCTTGCCTATGAAGAGCTCCTGCCTTCCTTTCAATACTTTAATCTTTCATCTTTCATCTTCATTTCATGTAGAACAATTGTCGTCGATGCTGGGAAAAACTTCCAAGCTGCTGCTCTAGAATGGTTTCCTAAATACGGACTGAGGCGAATAGATGCATTATTGATCACACATGCTCATGCGGATGGTACGAGGTAGTGGTATATATGATGCGCGCATAAATCTGACGACGTGATCCAGCGATGAACGGGCTGGACGACTTGCGAGGTTGGTGTAACAGCGCGACGTTACCTACAATGATCTCATTGCCCGTACTCGATTAGTCTGGACCTTGAACAAAGCAATTCAATCACACATCGACGTGTACGTCTCTCAAAACACCTTCGAAGGAGTACGAAGGTCGTTTCCTTATCTTGTGGCGAAGGAATTCGCGTCAGGCGGTGGTGATGTGAAGATTCCCCAGTCCTCATGTATCAGTTGAACTCATATCTTTTCAGGTCCCAGAATTCAAATGGCACATCATAAAAGATAGTATTCCATTTGAGATACTCGATACAGGAATTCAGGTTACTCCTTTTGCTGGTTCGTCGTAATAGTTACCCACACTGCGATTCTCAATTGAATTGCATAATACAGTACATCACGGTCGAGTTTTCTCTGTTGCTCCACCTCTTGCGCTCATGCCTCCCGCACCTACGAGATCGACACCACCTTCGTCCGAGCTTCCATTTGGCCAGGGAAAACCCATGGTTGAAACTCTGGACCCTTATTTTTCTTTTGGGTTCAAATTTGGGCACGAGGTTATTTATGTGTCAGACGTGTCGTACATCCCGGATGATAAATGGCCAGTCATTGGAGCCAGAGGCCTGAATGGCAGGGCCCTGCCTGTACTCGTCTTAGATTGCCTTCGCCTTCGGCCGCATACTTCACATTTTGGTCTCAAAGACGCGGTCGACACCGCTAGAAGGATCGGTGCAACAAGAACGTATCTAATCGGGTTTGGACACGAGGTAGCCCATGATGACCTTGTTATACTTGGAGAAGCCGTTGGTGGGAAGGTACCAGATACAGAGATACTGACAGAAACAGTCAAGGCTGGTCTAGAACTGATTCAACACGGAGAGAACGTATGGTTGCGGCCATCACATGACGGACTGCGGGTATTTGTGGGGGAAGATGGACGGGTGCACGATTCGGATTAATACATACAGTTAAATACTTTTACATAGATTTTTATAGAATTTCCAAATACAGAATTGCTCAAGTCTCAGTGTGACTTCATCAATCTGCCTCCGCTCTCCAGCCCCCGCTCCATCCTACCACGACGGCCTTTTACTTGACTTAGGAGCTGGGATTGGTGCTTATGAAGTTCTCCTCACATACCTTCTTCTACGAGTAGGCGGCTATTCTTTGGACCCCACCGTCAACCCATAATTATTGATCAATTTTCTTTCCTGTCAGTGATCCTTGGTCCATCGTTTCTCTAGCGTACTTCATGCGCTATCCAAACCCATATGCATCACACGTCCTTTCTTGTGATGTTATATCTAGGACCCTCACACCATCCGGGTCGCTGCTCACCACCAGGCTCCTTTTGAAACGCGGATCCCTTCCAAGGTGGGCACAAAACTTGGTTGGGAGAGCGGAATCTTGGATACTCGAAGAGAGTGAAGTTGATCCCATGGGAAAGATTCTAAGGTGTCGAACAAGGAATTTGGACCATGTAAAGGTTATGCAGGTGGAGGAATGGGCTATGTTGCGACAGAACCCGGAAGGGTGATTTTTCCTCTTTTCCGTCATCTTTTCATCTCAGTATCCTTTCATAGGCAAACGATTCATACCACAGAGGCCCGGATACGGTCTCGCTTTGGCTGGGGTCTAACGAAGAAAATTGAGAACCACGGACTTAACCGGTTCAAGGCTAACGTTCAACGAGTGAGTAACTGTCGTACATAGCAGTCTGACTCTCACGATCCGCGGACAGTCTCGCGAAGGAGTCTCGCTCATCCTGAACCTGCTGCGTCAATCCCGACTTCAACACATGACCCTCGGTGGCCCAGTGCCTCATACTCCAACCCTTGAAAGCTTGAGTAGTGATAGTTCTCCGACTCGGTCGTCTAGTGGTATCTGGGCGCTTCTAAAATCTTGGTTCTATCCATCGTCTCCTACGTAAAGTAAAGTGTCCCGTAGCTGCTTATTATTCTAATGAACGTGTGCTTCGTACTCGAGTCCTGTAATAGCAATCCCCTTCTGTCAATCACTCATTTGTATCATTAATGTTGACCTTGATATCTCATTGATATCTAAATCTGGACGTCATATGTCGTTACGCGACGGTCGGTGTCGACCGGTGTGAACAAGTACTCCACTGAGCCTATTACTACTGCCAACGAGGAGCTCTGTCTCCCTAATCTTTGAAGCTGGCTTCGAGTCTTGACGAGAGATACTTAGATGTACTTTCCAACATCAGCAGCCCGGCAGCTCTCGACAGTACCGGCTTTACCGAATTTGCCGCCTGAACCCGTCATTTGTCTCTGCTCAAGTCCCCGAAAAGCGCTATTTTGTACTCTAACGAGAAACGGCGTCACAGTATGGCGTGTTAGAGTATGTAGACAATCCTATCGACTGTTTGTATATCGTGCTGAACTGATTCTCGCGTCTATGTCCAGCCACCGGCCGTGTTGGCATATCTATCGCGGACACCCACCTCTCTTATTGATCACGGAGAAAATGTTGACGTCCAGTGGTCGCCGGATAGCACTCGTCTTGTGATTAAGGTGAAAAGCTGCTTCTAATCTCCATGTAGTCACAATGTTGAACGCTTCACCAGACGTCTGAGTCTTACCTGGTCCTTGTATCTGTCGAATTAAGGCCTGAGGAAATTGTCTATGAAGCACCTTCACTCCCACCTAACGCGCAGCGCAATTTCCTGGCGGGGCCAGGTGAAGGTCTTCCATTCCAATCGATTGGTTTGATCTTCGAAGGTGTAGTACGCGTTGAGGGAAACCTTCTTGGGTGGGTGCCACTATCGTCGCACTACTCTACATCGACTGAAGCTTGTTGAAAGTGTATCCCCGAGGGAACATCATCTAATTTTCTCTACAGATAATCCCCAAACCATACAACGAATACCATGGCCGCTGGACTCGGAGGATAGCAGTCAAGTTGCGGCAAGGAAGCCGGACCAACGAAGCGGATATGATACTTGGATTTTCAATGACCATGATTTCTCTTGGTTCGTTGATGCAGATGGTAAGCCATTATATGACCTCAAAGATGAAGGAGTTCGAAACTCAAACTCAGTATCCATAACCCAAATCATCCATTCACGCGTCATGGGAATCGAAACATGGATAACTTCTGATGGGAGGGTTTACTTTGTCCGTCTGCACGAAAGCACTGAAGTAGAAGACAATGTCCCATATTCTCATGAAGATGATTTTCAGGTATACCGGACGGGTCTGGCAATTTGATGCAGAAAGTAAAGATTGTTCTTTTTCCTGTAGGATGAAGCTCGTCATCGTCGTACCTCTATGGACAGCGTCTCGACTGCGCGTTCTCGTCAAGGGTGGCGGGGAACTTGTGTTCATGACTTTGAGACTCCCCGATGGGTGCAAAAACGACGCCGTGTTGATCCAGATGAGCCCCACCACTTGGAAGATCGTGTTTACGAAGAACCAAGAAGGGCCGTGGCTATCGCTATCAATGGTAAATTTTCCTTCATAGCGATCGGGACATACAGGCGGGTTCTCATCAATGCTCAACCCTTTGCCGTTTACTGAGGGTAATGCATTAGTGGAGGACTGGAGTTCATTAACTTTCCGTCTGAAGAGGGTGTTACGCCGAAATCAAAGACTATACAAGTTCCGAATCCTTACAATCGCGTTACGGGAGAGGTTTGCGCTTTGGAGTGGAGTTCGGATGGCTATGTGCTCGCTGTGGGATGGAGGCATGGTTGGGGTATCTTCAGTGTTGGCGGCAGATGCCTTGCCTCTGGCTTTGGTGTCGATGACATTGTGGATGAGGATAGGTGCGCCCCATTTTTTCCGTCTCTACCTTTATTGAGTGCTCCTAGATTTCAAGACGCCTTTATGTATGGCGTACGGAACCTGGCGAGTGGTCATCTTCATGTTCTGCTTGTGTTCTTGATGTTCGTGACAGTTCTGGGTGCCAGGTAACTATGAATTAGTGGTATTGGCTCAATCCTCGCCTCGAAGTCAGTCGAACCTCTATTGCTCGTTTGGAACAAAGTTTGACAGTCTCGTCAAGAGGTCGACGGCCAGCTCTTTGTAATCCCTTTCGCAAGAAGTGCAACTACCGGGCAACATTCCCCCGTATGTCTGATCCAAATCTAAAGCATCAGTACCTTACAGTCGACAGGACAACACACGATATGCTTTCCTCCAGATGGACGACCGTGCTCTTATCTATCGAGGTGCTGACCAACCTGATATGAGCGTTATCAACCCAGAATCCGATGTCTGGCAACATATCAAGGTTAGTGCCCGGATTGTCGCGTTGTCCTGCCTTTTCTCAGATGTGCACAGATTCCACAGAGTTACTTGGCGACAAATTGGCCTATCCAATATTCCTCGCTAAGCAGTGACGGCCGATTGATTGCAGTCGCTGGAAGGAGAGGCCTCATTCATTATAGCTCGACATCTGGACGGTGGAAGACATTCAATGATGAGCAACAAGAACAGGCCTTCGTCGTTAAAGGTGGTCTTCTATGGTTCCACCATGTCTTGATTGCAGCAGTCGAAGTGTCCAAAACTCATCAAGTCAGTTGATTTTATCTGTGTATCACACCTAGATTCAGTGCTGTATTAACAGATCCGGCTATATTCGCGGGATATGGATTTAAGCAACCAGAATGTCCTGCACCGCGAAGTTGTCCCTTCCCATGTAGTGATCCTCTCCCTGGTGGATAACTCCCTGCTGGTATACACCGCCAATAATACCCTGTATCATTTCTTGATTGTTCCTACTGCGGAGACCATTAAATTACACCTTTGTGGGAGTATAACCTTTGACGGAATAATATCTGCACCAAGCGCAGTGCGAATGCTGAGTTGGATGATACCCACTGCACAGAAGCGTACGTCTTGCGATTGCGTTATGTTGCATACTGATTTTGGCGCAGAACTTGGTGACCCGGTGGACGACCTATCCGTAGCTACCGTTTTGTTGGTTGTTGGTGGGCAACTGATTTTGCTCCGGCCGCGAAAGGTAGATACATTATTTCTTGACATCCCATCTCTGACGCCTCGTTAACGAAGTCAGCGAACCAAGAAGTCAAATACGACATGCAAATTTTCGCTGATCATGTTGAATTCTGCTGGATACATCTTCGTGGCATCGGTACCTTGGAAAATTCCTTGTGGGTTTACGATGGGCAGGGCATTCGTGTCTGGTTGAATGCTTTGACGATTGAGGCGCCTCTACAGCAGGAGAAAAGTGACGACAAACCAGAGAACGTCAAGGAGAGTGTCAACATTCCATTGGACTTCTATCCTTTGTGTAGGTTTTGCTTGCTACTATCACGAAATATTGACCGACATGTTTTGCAGCCGTACTCATGGACAAAGGAATCATTATCGGTGCTGAGCACGAAGCCGCAACGAGATCAAATCTATCATTCGTAATGTTTAGACATGCCACGAGTGTGAGGTCCTTTTCTAGGACGTTCTTGATACGATTCTAAGCTCTATCCATCCCATAGTCGCACTTATTTTTGCATCACATACTCCGTTTCCTCCTCGGAAATCGACAAGTAAAAGAAGCAGTGACTTTTGCTTCTCATTATAAGGATCTCGTTTATTTTGCTCATGCACTGGAGATCCTCCTTCACACTGTCGTTGAATCCGAAGCTTCTCTGGAAAGCGATAGCGATTCGGAAGATGGAGAAATCGCTCCTGATGCTGTGCTGCCCACTGTAGTCGAGTTTTTGGACCACTTCGATGCAGCCTTAGATGTCGTGGTCGGTTGTGCTCGAAAAACGGAGTTGACTCGATGGCGGCGACTATTTAGTATCGTTGGCAATCCAAAGTCACTATTCGAGGTACATGTGTCTTCGTTATCTTCAAGGTTGATTCTCATACTTTGTTCTCTCCAAGACTTGTCTAGCTACGCAACGCCTCAAGACTGCGGGTTCCTACCTTTTAGTGCTCCACAATCTTGAACAACTTGATGAAAATAACGATGATGCAGTTCGATTGCTGCAAGGTGCTGTGGACGGAAAGGATTGGCAGTTATGCCGGGAGTTGCTTCGTTTCTTACACTCTGTTGATGATACAGGTTTCGCACTTAGGAATGCGCTGTCGAAGACCAATGTGGTCAGTTTGATAGAAAACGACTCCGAAGTTTCGTCGAAGTCTTCGGAATCGCCATTGATTTACGACTCCTTGGATGAATAAATAAACCATGGAGCCCCTAATCATTTATCTTTCAATGGCATCCTTTGTTATTTAGTTGTTGGCCGTGACATGAAAAAAGTACAATGTTTTATATGAGTCAAGCCAAGTCAAGTTTATGTAGCTCAGGTACCTCGCTGGAAAAATGGGATGGTGGAGTATGGAACTAAATCATGAGTAAGGAATAATAATACCGGAGTGGTGATCGGAGTGAAATCACATAGATAAGGCATATAGGGTTCAGGACAATACCGTAATTGTGACCGCTACTAGCCTCTTTAGAAGAGGGTTTTTGTGCAGAGTCTTTGAAAGCGCTGCTCCGCAAAGGCGCCCGGCTAGCTACTCATGTTTATGTAACTCTTGCCAACAATTCCCAATCTTGATTACGAAGGTTACATCGTAGTACACTGTTCTCGTTTGAGAAGAAACATGGCGAGAGGTGTTTTCCGTCGGACAATGACAACACTAATGCTCGTCCATCCTTAGACGGTTCAATTCACCACAGAAGGCGTTGTCACGGTCTCGTATCCGATGCTGGTGTCCTCCCCTCTGACACTGAATGACTCAATTGGTAGATACTTCTTTTGATAGCACGTATAGTGTGCTGACCTCCTTCATTCACCGGAGCAAAGAAAAAGCATTTGGATCTCATCCTGAATCGTTAGGCATCATAATTATACGGGACCTCCCTGTTTCCTACGCGTCCCAACGGGAGAAACTACTCAAACTTGCCTATAAATTTGCAAATCTAGACGAACCTACTCGCGAGAAGTATATAGACCCTGATAGTAGCTACAGGTGCGTAATTTTACTACTGTATAGGCTTGTTCTCGTTTTTTCCTTCTCACTGGTTTCAGCTTCGGATGGTCTCATGGGAAGGTATGTCACTTTGATAAGGCCCTTACCAAAGTCATTATGGCTTTGTCGTAGGAAATTATGAATGGGAGGCCCGGTAGGCATTGTTCCAGATCCTTGAATAGTGACCGTGGACATTGATACCTCATACAATTTAGATGTTTTAAAAGGATCTTACTATGCAAATCCCATCGTCGACGTGCCGGCTGTTTCTGAGATAGAGAAGAATGCGCACCCCGAGTATTACAGAAACAATATTTGTATGCACTGACGCGCATCGTGGTTTGACTTTGCTGACTCCAAAGTAGGGCCTGAAGCTGGAGAAAAGGGCGTAGAAGAGTTTGAGGAAGCCTTCAAAGCTCTCGGTCGGTCGGTGCCTCCACTTCAATCATGATCAGGTAGCTGACGCACACCTTGTGAAAACAGATTCATATTTCGTGTTGGATGTGAATTAGCTGTTGCATGCCAGCCTTTTGGTACTGTAACCATTTTTATAAGATCTTTTGGCTTCTGATACGTCATTACAGCTCTCGCACACTTATCAGATACTTCAGTATCTTTGCACAACTTAATCAGTACTTCTCAAACGACCAAAGCTCGCCTCCTCCATTACTTCCCGCCTGTCTCGGGAGTCGCGGAACCTTCCGACGATGAACCGGTGGACAGCTGGTGCGGCTTCCACCTCGACCATTCCATGTTGACAGGTCTCTGCTCTGTAAGGGTTAAAATACTTGACGGATACTTCTTGAAGTTCAAAGTCATTCCTAGGCAATGTATCTGCAAGAAGGAGATGGTCCAGAGCCCACCATCATCCCTTCACCTTCTCTCGCGTCAGGATTATACATACGTACACGTGGAGGCAATCTCACCAAGGTTTCCATCCCTCCTGATTGCTTAGCATTCCAGACGGGAGAGGCGCTCGAAATTGCTACTGGTGGAAAGCTTCGTGCGACACCACACTGCGTAAAGGTCGGGGCGAATTCAAGTACACAGAGGATATCTCGAGAGACCTTTGCATTGTTCATGCAACCGAACACAGATCGATACCTTTCCACCTCGGAGACATTTGGTCAGTTCAGCAAGAAGATACTCCAAGAGCATTATGAGAAATCTACATAGTAATTTACAAGACGTTGGAATAGACAGATAATTCTAAAAATGCCAATACCCAAAGGGAAAGAGTGATAATGACGAGTCAGTCGTGAAATATGTCATGTAGAGCAATAAAATCAAGGACTAGAAAGTGAAGGACGCTGAGATTCAGGTGATGCTGGTGTAAAGGAATCAGGCAACACCGAGAAGGCCGCACTCGTGAGACTCGAACGATTCGCAGAGGTCTCTTTAGCCAAGTTCTGGCTTGAGCTAAGTGAAAAACGTCGGTCATCTTGCTCGGAAATAACACTCCAATCCTCGCTTGGTGCGTCGCGGAAGGATCCACTTGAACTATAACCTGACTGTGATCCGTGCTTTTGATTCCTCACGGTCGTGTGCTCGTTGCTCTCATCATCGTTGTCAATGCGCTTTATCAATGACCGAGCATACTCAAGATCGCGGTATATGCATTCTATTGCGGTCGAAACGCCATTCTCCTACGACTGGCATCAGTATACTGAGCACGCCGACACTATCAAAGCTCTCACGCTTCGAATTTGTTCTCCCAGAAGTCTAGCACGATCAATTTGCTTGACATCAGTTGTTGCAGTAATTAAAGCGTCAGCCAAGGAGTTGACCGTCAGCTTCCTTACACCAGAGCCCACACCAAGAGCCTCAACGCGGTCGGCCCAAAAAAGCTGGTCACCGAAGAAAGGTCGGATGATCGTCGGAATTCCCGCTAAAATAGAGTTGAGAACAGATTTCATTTGAGCTAGAGATATAGGAACCTCTCAGACTGGCACCCGTCGTTCCAGCTCCACCATGGTGGCAAGCGGCATCAATCCGTCTAAATAGCCAGTCATGCGGGACGGATGAAATTGCATAGATTTGCTTTGGTAAGGGCTCCTCTGGTTCACAGGCCTCGGAAGCTTTGACGTGAAGTCGATCTGACCATCCCTTAGACAATATGGCATAGACGCCGCTGCGTTCAACGGCCTCGACTACACAGTGTGTCATGGTCTTGGGATCGGACACCACAATGCTTCCAAAACCAATATACACCACTTTCTTGCCTAACTTGTGTGCTGAATCGATGAAATTCACCAGATCAGGAGGTGGGGTCCATCTCTTTGCACTAACCTCAGCGTCATCCAAAAACCAGTATCCTGCAGATGATGAGCACAGTAGACCAAATAAAGAATGAAGTATACTGGCTCACCTGCTACCCTAATCCACTCCGGCCAGTCAAGTGGGGGAGGAACAACGGCAGGGCTGAAATTATACAGAAATGGGATTTTATGTGGTTCCATCTTGTCCAGACTGGTGCTGGGTAGGTGGAGTAAATTACGGCGCCAGCGGTTGATCTGACCTGCAGTGGCCCTCCAGAATACTTGATCAAACATGACATAGGACTGCGAGCAAACATGAATGCAATAATCAATTAAACAGTCTTGGGAGTTGACGAACCATGTAGTTATAACTGCCGCCCATCTCAAAGAAAAATTAGCATGTTGATCTCGACACTTACTATGGATCATTCACCTTGCGATCGGGGACAGCGAAAGCATGTGGATAAGCCCTGTGTGAAAATATGATCTCAGTATATGCAAACGAAAAGGTGAAAGAGCAGACCTTGTTCGTGACCAGGGCATGGTAAAAGCTCTGAAATATGGTATGCCTAATGCTTCCGCGATGTGATAACCACCCATAGCACTGGGGCTTTCAATCAATACATCCGTCTTCTGGCAGGCTTCCCATGATGTTTTGAGGAGGTCATCTAACCAGCCACGGAACTGTACAGTTTGTGATAAAAAGGGCTTGGGTTTCAATGTATTGTGAGCTACCTTTAATAAGCCTTCCTTCAAGAAAGAAACAGTGAATGTGCCATTCTCAACACAAATCTTCATTAATTCAGCCGGATCACCACCAACAAAGCCGAACTCTATCCCATACTGTATACCAATAGTAAGAAGTTGATCTTGAAATGTCATTGGCAGCTCACTGACAGATTCAATCCAGTCTTTAAATTCGCCGTGGGTGGCAATTTTGCACCGATGACCATCACCCATCAGACCTTTTGCAAGAGCAATATATGGCTGAACATCGCCACGAGACCCAATTGTAAGAAATGTGAAATGCAATGAATTGGTTGGCTTGAATGTCAAGAAAGTCGACGAAGCTGAAGTAAACATGACGGCAGGCAGAGAATCGGCTAACGTATCGGAAGCAGAAGTCGGAGCCGGATCGGTTTCACTTGCAGTAGCATCCAACTCTTCCAAGATTAGCGCCTGTCGTTTTCCTGGAGAAGTTGGGTTGGTTTCGCCCTGTGCCAATCGTTTCCGAACGTCTTCAACTTGACGATCTAACAGCCTAATGAAGGCATCACGCTTTTCTTCAGCATTGAATTCAAAGAAGAGTTCTTCATGGCCTTTGATGATTATAATGAGACCATGATGACCGAAACGGGTAGCCTTGGACTTCTCGGTGGCTAAAATATCGCGAATTGGCAACGCCATCTACATAACATTGGTGAGTAAGACGTTCATTAGTCTGTGTAAAATATCCAACCCTCGTTCGAAAGGTCAAAGGTCCGCTAGACTTGAAACAGAAAAAGTTGGTAGAAATGTAGAGTCTCCCGAAAACCGGCAGGAGTCTGTATAGATATCCAGGGAAATCTGGAGAACATTGATCATTTGAGTGACGACATCAATCTCAAGAAACGCACTTACATCCAAGTAAAGTCTCCTTCTCATCATATGCAAATGCCGTGCGGAATTTCTCAGTAGTTTCGGCGTCCACCGGGATCTCGGGCGTCTCCAGAATGCTGAACGTCAAGTCACCCATGATTGAACGGCTAGTTGGGTATGACGGCGAGACCGTTGCTGACGAATACATTTCTTTGACACCGGCGGACGTAGTGATTGTTTGGTCGCTTGACAATGAACCACCAAACACGCGCCGTGGGCTCTTGAACCAAGACGGAACACCGACCCAAGAACTGCTCTCTCTGCTCAATGAAGGATGATCAGGATCAATGCGTGAATTGGAAGTAGAGGGTGGGTACGTGTGTTCATTCGCCGAAGTAGGCAATGGTTTGCTTGTTTGGTCAGGACGTGTCTCTGTGAGACCTTCCGGAGGTTTGGGCGAGATAGTAATTGGAACAAAGGACGATGAATTTGGGCGCCGTGAGACATGAGTAAAATCTTCTGTTTCGGGTGCCCCTTCGGATACGGTATTTCGAAAAGTATCTTGGAAAGGTCGTAGTAACGATGATAGGCGGAAGACGGAATTCGACTTCGTAATGCTGCTGTCCGCAGGCAGACTTGCAGTTCGATCAGGGATGACGGAAGGCCGCAATTGCGTTGTATCAAGAACAGTGAGCGGAGAAGATAACCGGTTAGGTTGATTTCGATCATCTCGGACGGCGTCTCGTATATGTTCGAGGGCTTCGGGTATGTCATGGAAATAGGCAAAAAAGTAGGAATCAAGAGATGAGTCTTCATTCCTGTCAAACACCTTGACCTCAATGGTTTCGCTAAAGTCCATTGCACTAGATTTATCAACGTCAATGATCAAGGAGTAAGGGATGGCAATCTAACGAGAAGATTCACAAAATTATTAAACGGATAGAAAGAATCATTGAAACAAGAGACCTTGACGCAGTCGCCCATGTTCTGAGCTTTGAAAATGACCTTACGAATGGCTTTTACCCATTCTTCGCGGCTGGGTACTGAATCTGCAGACAATATCACTGTCTTCTGATTTGTACGAATCCGAAACCCTCTCTCGCCCTCGGCTTCGCAAGAGATGGCGTACCGCAGATCAACTATACCGTGAGGAAAGTAGGGATCCTATGGATGTAACACCGTTATTGGATTATTGCTATGATGCAGAAATCATGCCTTACGGAAGAGGACTGATACCATGAGAGAGCATCATTCTTCAGAACAAACCAATGTTTTATCCAGCGCTTGGTCCTTTGCGCTTTCTTATTGAGTGACCCAGATTTGAGGACTTGATCCTGTTAAGACTTTCAATTATATAGAACCTGATTCTTGAGAGACAACGGGACCTCTCGCGAAGGCATATGTGCGAAGAAACAGAGATACGAGTTCGTTAGGTACATGTAGCCTTGTAATACTGTTGCGAGATTAGCCTGACAGTTGATACTTAACAAGTGGTTACCAACATATGGACCTGAGCAGCCAGCAAGGCATTTCTAAAGACACGTGAGGACTGATCATACCAAGATTATCAAATAAATAAACCTGCTCGAACTTCCTCAATTGCATCTAGTTCAAATACTTCTTTGAGCTTTTGCGCCAGACCTGTTCTGCGCTGGAGTCGGATAGTACCCAGACTACCAGCACGGGACGGTATCATTCTCGAATGAGGCCGTGAGCTCTGATTATCTGAGGGAAGTATGAATCCCGTCAGAGGGGAAGGGCTGGGAAAAGGGGAACTCGGGGGACGTGGAGTCTCTTCAAAGTCTTCAACTTCTTGTTCCCCTTCCAAAATCAAAGTCTCTGGCTCTTCAGTCACTTCACCTACGAGATCATGGGAAAGACCCAGAATATGTTCCTGCGTGGGATAAGGTAAACTCAATTTCTTGGACCGTGCTAGCGGACGGTGAATGGTGTGAATTGACGAAGCTAGACGTACTAGAACACAAGGGAGGTGTCAAAGCCGCTCAAGTTCAATGAGAACAGCTACGTACGTTGTCCTGGTCCCTCCTCTTCGTCGCTTGAGTTCGCATCGGTCCCCACTATATCTTCATCATTCTCGACTTCTGCCCATGGAAGAGCTTGAAGCGCCTGAATCAGAGTCTGTGTTCCTGCTCGCATCTACAGTCAAGAGAATCCTGTAAATCAACAGCTATCGATGTGTATAGATTACCTACCGACCCATCTCCGCGGAAAGGACTCAATGGCGGTCTTGTGGGCGGTGGAGAGGGAGGCGTGATGAAAGGAGATTCATCGTTAAAGGTCCTGCTCTGCAAGGATGGTTTAACCGGTATTGGGGCAGGAAGCAAAGGAAGCCCTTCGCGAGGTGCGACGCCAGAGGTCGATGTGGTAGCCGGTCTTGGCAGGGTGGAACTTGAGGCACTCTGGGTCAAATTCAAAACTGCAGATAATGAATCTGGTTGCAAGTCAGTCAGCATTGCGGCAGACAGACACCTGCGCACCCTCGGCATCTCCAGAGTTCTCTTTGGTCTTTCCCTTCCGACTAAGGCTGAACAGGCGGCTACGGCCCGCTGGTGGAGGGGTGGTAGGACTCGTGCGCCCGCTGATTGCAGTAAATCCACGACTGAGCTTGTCGACCGACCTCTCAACTACTGCAGAAAGTCGCTTGACGCGACCTGGTGTGGATGTGACTTCCTTGGGAGGCGACTGAGGCTCCAGCTCGAGCTCCAAAGCTTCTGGGGAAGTGTCGACGGCCGGAACGCCAGCAGATGTGTGAGAAAGAGTCCGTTGGTTTGTGGGATTGCTCATTACTGAGCAACTCCCAGCTGAACACGAAGGAAGACTCGGAGTGGCACTTCAGTCGGCAGAGCCTAATCGGGACCGGCAGTTGCCGATCGTGGGTTGGTTTCCAACACGTTCTCCACGTTCTCGTCGCGTGTTCGCGAACAGGTTCCGCTGCGCCCTGAGCTTCTTAAAACGCAGCTGGTCGACATTTTGCGTGCACCAGTTTGCTTCGATTTCCCTCCTAAGCACCTGCTCGTCTGGAAAGATGCGTGGTGAAGTATGTGTCTCTGCGGCCACACTACTGTCGTATGTTCAACTGAGTTGATTGTAGTTTTTGCCGACGCTGATATCATCCCTTCAGGTTGGTCGCATTGCTGCTTATGATCTTTGTACATGTGCGCCTTCCTATATCTTCTTGCACTTCACACAGCTCTGAACTCTCACTCAAGGTTGGTCAAATCAACACTTCCACTGTCCCTCGGAGCATCGCAATGGTACATCATACTTCTCTGTGTATCGTAAACCTAGCTTATCTTCTTCAGGCCAGGGTCAACGTCTCACAGTATAGGTGAGTACAAGCCAACCGTTACTTGCCATACATCTGATCTTCTCTATGTTAGCTCAGCCCTTGAACTCTCCCTTACCGACGAATTCCGCAATATATATACAACTAATGCCAGTGCTCCCCTCGGAATTCAAGCTGGCTTACGATACTTTTATGACTTTGGCCTGTACTCATATTGTGCTTACTTGAACGATTCCCAAGGAACGTGCAGTAATATGACTGTTGGCGAGGAATATCGACCTTATGACGTGATAATCTCCGACATGGCAGCAAATTACTCAAGAATCACACAGGCTCTCGTACAGGGCACAACTTTCATGGACTCATCCTATCTCGGGAGTGCTACCAAGGCCGCTTATTGGATGTTGCTGTTAGGTACAGTCTGTGCATTATTGGCAGCACTCACGTCGGTTCTTCATACTCTGAAAGTAGCACCCATAACTCACTTTCTGTCAGTGGTTTCTTGAAGAATCACCTCTCGTTCTTTTTTTCCTCGATTTTCTCTGTGTCTGGTAGCATCCTCCTCCTGATTGGAACGAGTATCTGGACTATTATGATCAAGAAGTCGGACGGAGTTAATGACGTTCTAATCGGTGATCGGGCAGATGCAGTTCCTATCGGAATCATCGTTACATTAGGGACGGGTTTGTATTTGTCCTGGGCAGCATTCGTGTGTCTGGCGGTTTCGATTATCCCCTACATGATCAGGCAAGTAGAATGTGCTCTTCTTTGTTATAGGTAATCAATTAACCTTTATTAGTTGCTGTACTTGGAAAGGATGATTGGCGTAAAGTCGCCGGTGCAGGCCATCGGCATTAACGACAAAATTTAAACGTCTATCTAACCATTTCGTAGGACAATTATGTATACCTAGGATACTCATACAAATCTTTAGAATACGTGAAAACATCGAATACGAAAACGAATGATACAACCAACAAGTAAAAAAAAAAAACAATGAGACCCTTCATGAAAGACGAAAAGAAAAAAAAAAGAAAAGATCAATCCAATCATCTTCCTAGCCCACCGCGAGGGTCGAACTCGCAGCCTTCAGATTTCTAATAGAAAGGACCACACCAACTCCTTAAGAGTCTGACGCTCTATCCGATTGAGCTAGGCGGGCCATATGTTTTAGACTACTACGTATTTATAAGAGCACACCCTGTCTTACGAGAAAGAATAAAAAGTAAAACTTAAAAGCACAGAACCCTCAGAAGTATAAACTTTCTGGAGGCGTGCGTCACTGTATGCAACAAGTCTTGAGCACTTCCATTACGGCAACTTCTCTCTCGGGAAGTTGCTTTCGGTACTTTTGACGGTGAACATAGTCTATATCGACGCGCAGCTTGCAATTACTCCGAACTTCTCCCTACCGGACTTTACACAGACGGTGGTCAAGTACCCATGGTGCCAGTCGGGAATAGCCTCCCGATCACCAATTCCGTGAGGTCCGGAACCTCGAGTAGGGAATTGACAAATCTCCCACAACAAACCCTTGTCCGCGGGCTGTCTTGGCCGCCGCAGTTTTCTGACTTTTCCTTTCCTCCACAATACCCTAATATTGTTTCCCTCATTTTCGACATTCCATCCCACACATGCATTTTAATTTGAAAGACGCTGCCTTTGCTGCAGTGTTTGCCTCTCTCCTTGCTTCTACACAGGCTATTCCTAGAGTTACCCGCTCTGGAAGATACCTTTATAACGAGGATGGCAGTCGTTTCTATATCAAAGGAATAGCATATCAGGAACAAGGTCAGCATATTATTTCACTCCTAGCGGCTTTCATTGTTGATGAGTTACCGCAGGTGCTGTCGTCCAGAGTGACGACAACAGTTTCGGGGAACCTTCAACTTTCATCGATCCATTGGCTTTGCCCGATTCCTGCTCCCGTGATTTACCGTTCCTGCAGCAACTTAGTATCAATACTATCCGTGTATACAGCGTGAACTCTTCTCTCAATCATGATGCATGCATGTCGACTTTCAGCAATGCTGGAATTTATGCAATGTGATTGCCACTTGTTCGACTAGTCAATCCATATTAGCTCATGGTTTTTTGACAGCATCGATCTTGCGCTTCCTCTAAATGGTTCAATTGATCGAGTCAGTCCCTCGTGGACGACAAGTCTTATGGATCAATATCTCAGGACCATCGATGTATTTAGCAAGTACGACAACGTTCTAGCATTCAACGTTGGCAATGAGGTGGTTGTTCAAAACGGAACTGCTGTCGCGCCGTTTGTCAAAGCAGCCGCTCGTGATGTCAAGGCGTATCTGTGCGTCACTTTCTCCTATCCACAGCTCAACAATTCACACTCAATGATTCTCAGGAAGTCGAAATCCTCATCTGTTCTCGTCGGCTACACTGCTATTAACGGACCCTCGCAATTTCGCGATCCCCTCGCCAATTACCTTTCATGCGATCCATCCAACACCGGCTCAGACTCGACTGCTATCGATCTTTTTGGTCTCAATGATTAGTATGGTCTCTTGTATCTGGCTTATCGTACGAGTGCTCATAGGCAACACAGCTCCTGGTGTGGCAACTCATCCTTTGAGGATGCATATGCTAACACATTCGGTGAATTCGCTGGGTACAATGTCGCTGCGTATCTCAGTGAATTCGGATGTATCTTTGATCCCCCGCGCCTGTGGACTGAGGTTGATTCTATCTTCAGCTCTCAAATGTCCCCTGTTTGGTCTGGTGGCGTGGCCTTTTCTTACTTCCCTGCAAGTAGCGCCCAAGGTCAATTCGGCATGGTGACCATCTCTTCGGATGGTTCAACTGTAACCACCAGCGATGATTTTGATCGACTGAAAACACATTACAATGAAGCCTCAGGACCGAATTCCCCATCAGAGGGAAGTTCCACAAGCAATTTTCCTAGCTGTCCCACCGCCAACAGCTCTTTTGTTGCGTCAACTACTCTTCCACCTACCCCGAACGAATCTGCATGTGATTGCTTCTTAAGTACTCTTAGCTGTAGATTTCACCCAGCAACTAGCAACTACTCTGCAATCGTTGGTGAACTTTTGGACACTGCATGCAGCTTTGTTGGTCAAAAAGGCGGAAGTTGTGAAGACATTGGCGGTGATGGACAAGCCGGAGTCTATGGTCGATTATCTGGCTGTGACCCAAGTAGGTCTCCAACGAATCAATTTCCTACACTGTACTGACATTCCGAACAGCTATCAAGCTATCCTTCGCGATGAGCGACTTTTATCAACTCAGTAATCGTAACCCACAGGCGTGTAGCTTCGCTGGCAATGGTACCGTCAATCCACTTGCTCCTACCAACATATCTGCTGCCAATGCTGCTGCAAGCTCGTGTTTCTCCAATGCCGCCACAACTTTCGTGCCTTCTGCCCCTGCAAGTGCTGGGGATAGCTCAAGCACTGGGCCCTCGACCTCGGCTTCCCCCAAGGGCAATAACAATAATGGCACTGTCAGTCTCATGGACAGTAGCAGCAGTGCACTGCTAGGTATGATCGCGATGACCCTTGTCAGCATCGTCAGTGCTATGTGGACCCTGGCTTGAGCGTCGAAGTATTCTGCGTTCACTTCTCGATTTCTTACTGGACGATGGACACCATGATACCCCTACCGGGCAGCCGCTTGCGAACAGACTTTGCTATGCAGTACTACCATTATATCATTACCATATGTAGTGTATTCGTTCAGTCTCTAGGAGTGCCCCATCTTTGCTTAGGTCTTTAAATATCATTTGTCCTGATGCCTGGAAATGCACGGACCCCCAAAAGCGGAGCTTAAAAAAATGATCCTGTCTCAATTGTTTGTTTGAACATTCCACTGTGCCACCATTTCCTCTGTGTTAACATCCATCTCGTCATGGCTCCTACCACCAACGACGTCGACCAACCTTCGCACCAGCAGGATAACTGGGGCCCGCAAGATGAACAACACATGGGTCCAGGGGGCGGAGTTGAACCTCCGAATGGAGCGTCCTTACCTCCTGACGACGACCGCGCTCTGGGTCAAGGCCCCGAAAACCCAGATTATCCTCGCGGATCCAGCGCAGGTGCGGTTAGCGCTACTGAAGGCAAAGAAATTACTTTCCGTGAGAAGCAAGTCAAGGTGCTTAGGTCTCTTCTTGTCTCTTCTTGTCTCTTCTGCGACATTTTACACCGCCTCGCTCATTACCACGCGTGGTATTCGACGCCGAGCTAGTGCTTCGTCCAGTACTACTATTAATTATTCTTAGCTTGGTTGCTTCGGATTTCCACTGTTGCTTTCGTACTATCGGAGGCTTACTCTGGCTCGGGCTTGATTGCAACTTCTCTTGCCGTTTCCTTGTGTATCCTCGACTGGGTGTTTACCTTCTGCTGTCCAGCCGAATAAAGTCTATATTGGTGGTCTACCCGAACACACTCAGCAAGAGGATCTTCAAAGTTGCTTTGGCAAAATCGGCAATATTGTAAACATCGAACTAAAGTGGGTGATTTACTACTTCACGGTTCTCCTTATTCATCGCCCATTTCAGAGTCGGATATGGCTTTGTTGTGCGGCTTCTGCTTGATTGGGGTCAGCCAATGTCTCACGGTTGTATAGGAATTCGACACACGGGAGGCGGCGGAGGAAAGTGTAGCAAAATACCATGAAGGCTATTTCATGGGAAACAAGATTCGCGTTGAGTTGTCGAGAGGTGGCGGTCGCACCGCAAAGTATACCGGAGACCCCGGCGCTTGTTTCAAGTGCGGACAAATGGGCCACTGGGCAAGGTTTGTGGTTGCTCTTGCAGGTCCGGCCCGCTCTCATCAAATTGTTGTCTTGTCTACAGGGAATGTCCCAACCACACCGGCTTGTGAGTTTAAGTCATCCTCATTTTTCTTCGCCCTAACCTTAGTACCGATAGAATAGCTCCCAGACGCGCGTACGAACTTTTATTATCTGCCTTGCTCACTTCGACTACACTAATCTGTCCGACAGAAATATGCCACAGCGCGAAGACGTGGCAATGGGTCGCCCTCGGGAAGCCCGTTATGATTATCCATCAAGTCGCGACTACCGTCGGCCACCCTCACCCAGGGATTACAGAGACTATCCGGCGCCGCCTCCCGGTGTTCGTGGGCGAGAGTACGATGATTATAGGCGTGGACCTCCTATGCCTGAGCGCGAGAGATACCCACCTCCCCCTGCAGACTACAGAGGTCGCTATCCTCCACCTCCCGACGCAAATTATCGCAGCTACGGCGGCCCTCCTTTGCCTCCTCCACCGCCTCCTTACTACGATCGTTACGAGAGAAGAACTGGTGGTGAGAGATTCCCTCCTGGATACATGCCTCCTGGGAGTGGGCGGCCGAGGACTCCACCCCGGTACAGGGAAGATTTTGAAAGAATGCCTCCCAACAGGTGAGAAGTTATGCTATCGAATGAGCCTGCTTTATAAGGAGGTCCGCAGGGATTTTGACTATCGGGGTCGCCCCCCAAGCCCACCTCCAGCTCGGTATGATGAGTATCGTGGGGTTCCTTTGGATCAATCTGCGCCTGGAAGATACAAGTAGGATTTTACTTAACGTTGAGTTTTCTTGCGCTAAGATCTTGTTAGGCGTCGCTCGGAAAGCCCTCCACGCTCCTATGATCATTCTTATCCTGTTGGAACAGCTTATGGCAACAACTATCCTAGTACTGCGCCAGGTGGACCTCATCCATCTGGTGCTCCTCCACGCTCTGGTCCTCCTCAACGAGACTACATTCCTTCCCGTAATGGACTGGAACCTAACTCTGGTTACAGAAGACACTAGGGTTGATCTTTCGTGGCTCCTGCCGTAAGTATCTAATGACCTGGCTCCTGATGCCAGTATATCACATGTGTTGTCGCCGTCGCTCCTATCCGATTAGTACTTAGGTTTTGGTTTTGAATGCATTGTTTATCGTCCCGATCGTCTACTTTCCACGCCTACATCTGGCGACGTAAAAGCTGAAGTACTTCTTTCGAATGAACAGATCGAGATCAGAGCCTGTCAAAGACTGTTTACCGACCCTTTCCTCTTGACATTGCATACAGAACATCTTTATCTCCGGATTCATCGACGAGGGCCTTTAATTTGCCATCCGGGATTTTTAGCAGCTCTTGGGGGCTATCGAATTCAACCTTTGGTTTGGATTATATTAATACAAGTCTTTCAGGTAAACAGGGAAGACTTACAATTCTCCCGGCGTCGAGTACAAGCTGAAAAAAAAAAAAAAGAAAAAAGAAAAAAGTTTATCAGATATCAGAACGATGTTTTATAGGGTGAAAACTGACGATCTTATCGGCATCCATAATTGTCTGCAGTCTGTGAGCGATGGTAATCAGCGTCACGTCACTGTGTAATTCATTTCGAAGGGAAGTTTGAATGATTGAATCTGTTTTATAGTCTACGAGATATGTTCCGTGAGTAGAATGCAGAAATGGTCAAAATGGAACTTACCAATGGCTGATGTCGCTGCAACAAAGACATTGTGTCAGATTAAGGCAAAATACTATGGTGACGATTCATCCATTACCTTCATCTAGGATGAGAAGTTTGCTGCCACGCACTATGGCTCTTGCCAGAGCAAGAATCTGGCGTTGACCAACGGAGAGGTTACCGCCACCACTAGCAATAGCACTGTCCAGAGTAAGCCGCCCTTCATCCATTTCACTTTGCAGAGCAAATAATCCAGCAGCACGCAGAGCGTCATTCAAAATAGCATCATCGTAACGATCAAAAGGATCCAGATTCTGTCTCAAAGTGCCGCTTAGTAGTTCGGGCTGCATGTAGAATCAGTAGCATCAGGTATAGTAGCAAGAAGAAAATGCACACTGACAATTTGGGGAATAATGGTGATGTGAGACCTTAGGATATCCAGGTTTACGTCCTTTGTGTTGATACCATCGTAGAATATGTCTCCCTCGTTGTGAATACAACGTAGAAGGGAGAGTGTCAAAGAGCTCTGTGCAAACATCGATGAACAGGGACGAGATCTATTGGATTACTGGATTACATACTTTGCCTGACCCTGTTCTTCCGACTGGGATTCAAGTGGTGAATCAGACGAGACTCATAAAATACAAGGAATGAACTTTACCGACTCCAATGCGCTCCCCAGATTTGATATGGAACGAGAGATCATAGAGTACAGTGGGTCCATCTAAGGCATATCTGGCTGACAGATTCTCAACTCGGATTTCTCCACTAGACGGCCAGTATGCAGGGGGTACACCTTGTTTCGTGGATTTGGGTTCTTGTTCGATGTCAACATAGCCTTGTATACGTTCCAAACTGCTCTTTGTGTAAGGTTGCTGAAGTTCGAAAAAGTTCTTTATACACGGACCTGTTGCCTGTGATCGCCGGTGTGTATTTAGAACTAAACGATACTGATGCAATGATTTACCTTGAACTTCGAAATCATTCAACACCCTAACCCACCATAGGATCATGCCACTAAAACCAACTGAGGCAACATGATGAGCCGAAGGCCGGGCTTGCACCACTTAAGATGCACTGACCAGCCATGTTAATAGAGAAACCTGTGTTTGAAGCTTTTCGGTCCTGAAAATACACTAGGTACGCTGCCAAAGAGGCGGAAAATAGGCCACCAATGGCATCAATTCGAACACAAATCCAACGATTCAGGTTGTAGAACGTCCGAGCGGCCCGAGTGTATCGATTGATACGTCGAAGAGACTCGTCCCGAAATGCCTTCTGGGCACCGTAAGCGCGAATGGACGCTGTAAAAACTCAGATACCCGGATGTATATTGTAGACAGTTGAGCTTACTGAGGCCAGCAATTGCGGCTCCAAAACTGATTTTCTTTAGATAAGTGGTTCAAACCCTAGCATATCCTTGATAACTCACTGGCCAAGGACAGGTGCTCTTGCATTTGACATCTCGCGTTTTACCGAAAGCTGAGCTGCAATGTATACTTGGCCAGTCCAACCACCCAGTATCGCAACGACGACTCCGGGGAGTAGAAAGGCGGGCGTGAACAAGATTACAGCGCCGAACTTGATAAGCATTGTAATCGTCATTTCTGCAAGCCACCAAAGTCCATTTGAAATTTGGCTATCCACTATAGAATACTTAAGCAAGGGAACTTGATCCCATCCCGAAGTCAAATCATACCTGCTCTTATATCCTGAGTGCATCTTGCGATTACACGAGATGTAGGTGTCACATCAAGCCATCTGTAAACAAGCAACTTGGATCAATAGATCGAGGTAAAGTACAGCTTGAAGAGATTACCTCAGGGTTGTACCTAGAACAGATGACAAGAGCTGCCCGTGGATGCTCCTTGAAGCCCGGATGACTCCATACATATACATCAAGTACGACGAGCAATATAGAACAACAGCGAGAAGGAGGAGTATGGCTGTGCAGTCGATGATAAGATCTAGCCAAAAATATGGAACAAAGAAAACATACCATATACGCCTAAATATCTATGACAGCCATGAGTTGACAACGAGCGTGTAGTCAATGACACTCACGAGAAAACAGGAACTTCTGAGGAAGTATGATCATGATGCTCGTACTGAGATGCCCAATAACCGAGATACCAGGTTTGAATCGCATTCAAGAGGTCACACAAGACAATACCAATCATGACCATCACAAAGAATGGAATAGGGTTATTGCCACCGAGACCCAAAAAGTAGAGTTTTACTTCCATCATCATAAGCCCGGGGAACACATGGGTACATAAGGACTTACATGCAGCCCAACTGATATGCCCCAACTCTATCTCCTCCGCGACCACCAGCTTTCCATCCGACCTGATCTCTTCTACAAGTGGGGCCGTTTCGACTTCAGTTTCCCCCTTGACAGTCATATTTTCCTCTCTGATGAGTTCTTCAACAGACAAGGAATCATGAGAGAGAGCTTCAGAGATGGAGCCCCGTGTATGGATTGTGCCGTCAATAGCTAGAGAAACTATGTAACTTGCGATGGGGCGAGTCATAGCAACGTTATGGGTCTGAGATTATCGGTTGACAAAGCGGTTTTGAGGACCATGTAGGGACTTACTACAAGAAGAACTGTCCTGCCCTGGATGAGATCGCCAGCAAAACATTTTTCGACGATCCACTTGGCTGTATGAACGCTGTGGAAATGATATATTATCATTCGAGGTAATCCTCACTTGTACAGTCAACTCACTCGAGAGCAGCCAAAACGTCATCCAAAAGAAGGATTTCGGCTTGAGAATAAACAGCTCGAGCGAGAGTTATACGAGCTTTTTGTCCGCCACTCAGTGTTAAGCCTTTTTCACCCACCTCGGTCTCATCACCGGCATCAAACAAGGTAAGGTCACGTTCAAGTGAACACTGGTACAATACTTTCTTATAGCGTTCCTCATCGAACGGTGTACCAAAGAGGATGTTTTGCTGCAACAGTGTCAAAAACGACAGATGCGTGGTGGTAAAAAAAATGCCGACAACAGACCTTGATGGTTTCATTTTGAACCCACGATTCCTGTGCTGCATATGCTACTCCTTTGTCTCGAGGTAGGTTGAACCAAGAGTGAGGATACGAAGGGGTGAAATGCATTTCACCTGGGAAGAAAGTCAACCTTGTCATGTTTCCAAGTACGAAAAGTCGACATGCCAAGAAGCGCCATGAGAAGGGAGGTCTTGCCAGAACCAGTAGGACCAATGACGAGGTTGATTTGCCCTCGCTGAAACGTCAATTCCTCTTCGATTCTGAGAACGAAATTGCGTTTTGAGGGTGTCAGACTGCCCTCCGCCTCGTTTGACCACACAAAAGTCGCATCACGAAACCCGACTTCGTCGCTAGAGCAGCTCTCCTGCAGGCATAGATCAACAGAGTCTTTCTTTGAGAATGCATCTAGGAGTTCAGTCTGTCGATTTTGCTAAGTCTGCGGTGTGAAAGAAGAGTAGATTACATACATTCTGAAGGAAGTCATCAACTCGATTGAGGGATACTTTCCCAGTAACAAGCTGCGTGATGGCATAGAACACCATATGAAGTTGATCCCGTAACATATCGAAAACCGCCATGGAACTGAAGACTTTTGAAGCACTTAAATCTTGCTTCATAATGATTGTCTGTGGAAATTTTAGCTGAGTGTTCAGGACCAAACGTTATCACCAACACTACAAAGGCCGTTCAGTGAGTACGTCACAGATAGAAGTCCATTCTCTTACTAGGTTGAATATGTCACAATCATAGTCACAATAGGGATCAGGAAGCTACATAAACGAGTTACAGTATCAAACGCAGGTGGGGATGGATCTACTTACTTCAAATTTCCGTTAATCATATCGAGGAATTGACGCTTCCATATCCAAACTAGTTCTTTCTCTCGCTTTTCAGCAATCTTTTCCTCCATCTTTTTCTCCCAACCAAATAACTTGATCATGCGCAATACGTTCATCGCTTTTTTCGAACATTCGTTAGCTCGTCGATGTAACTTGGGAAGCAAGGTTCATACTTTCAGTGACAGTCTGAACACGAGCATCAGTCGCTTTTAATCTGACAACCTGGACATCCTGTATGCGCTTCGCGACATAACCCGGAATAGGAAATAGCATGATGATAGACAGTAGACCGACAAACGCGCTAGGAGGTTCACAATCAGTATTTACTAGAAGAAGCGATACTCTTTTTTAACCTTACCTCCATCCCAGTACAAGGTAAAGGAAGATGACACATAAAATGATCTGGAGTGGTATATAGATTAACACCAGCAAGAAATCACGGGCTTCCGTGATATTGTTCATGTCCGTAGTGACGAGGTTATTAATCTTTCCAACGAGATTTTCCGCACTGGAGGTTCCTTCACGGTTTGACTCCTCGGCCGATGTGGTATCTTTACCTTTACGCTTCTTAAAGCTACTACTGGATTTGATACTAGAAGAACTAGCGCGAACTGTGTTATCCCGAGAATCGAGGATCTCCTCTTCGCCTGAGTCGGCAAAGTCGTCGAAATGGTTGCCTTCGCCATCAGGCGACAGACCGATCCTGATAGAATCAGTATCTGACGTTATCGGAGTGGAAGGCCCAGAAGAAGTGCTAGGCGAGCTTGGTTCAATTTCAGCCTTGACCCGAATGCGCAATGCATGCTCGAATATCAACTGTGTGATGATTCCTTCTGCACGGACAAGGGTCCTTGTCTGTCAGATATAATTACGAGTTGTGAAGTTGGTCACGCGCTATCTTGCGACAAAATGACTCACAGCAATGAAAATATACCATTGCCAAGCCAGCGAACCAAGGACAGGGCCAAGGAAAAGCCAGATGATCCAGAACCATGGTCGAATCGTGGCGTTTTCTCCCCGTGTTTCTATATACCTACAAGAAGATTGAATCGTGTAGCTAGGCCTGTGAAGTGATGACGCACAGAAGCAATTGTTTAATTCCGATAGGAGAAACAAAACTTGCCGCTGCCGTTATAAACAGCATAACTGCAAGAACCATGTACTCTCTACGGAAAGTTCGCAAAAGTCCCCAGAACAAGTGTTGTTTCCTTCCTACGACAAAAGGATCGATATGCTGGCCATGATCTGAGTAAATAAAGGCGTTTGGCAGGTTTGGAGACTCACAGGAAAGCTTCGAGCTTTCAAGTGTGCGGCGTAATCATAATCAGACAATGGCGGAAGCTGGTCGTGCGACAAATGGGGGATTCTGTAAGCCAAGAAAACGATGGGATCCAGGAATGAATAAACGACTAGGGAGAGTAGTGATGCAGTCTGTTCTGGATTAGGAACTTCCATTATGTCCTTGAGAGAAACATTAAACACGGTCTCTATTTTGATAATGAGGAGACTTACATCTGGATCCACAGGTCGATATCGGCGAGGAACGAGGAGAGGGATGACAACGCTTGTTACAGTCAGAAAAAATATCCTTGTCCACAAGAGAGGGCCTTCCGACAAATCAAGAGGGATTCGATCATAGGTTGCAAGTGGGAAAATATCCCGATAGAAAAAGACTCCAAATGTTGAAAGCAATAGGAAGTTAACGTGTACCAAAGCGATACCGCTCCATCTAGGAGAACCGACTACTGCGACAGCAGCCAAAGAAGACGCATAGAGCTAGAGAAGAGCAGATCGTAGATATAGAATATGAACAAAAAGGAAGCTTCCACGCACATATGATGCAGACATAGCGAGATCATGTACTTCTCTTCGAAACCCGACTGAACTGTAGATTGAAAGGCCAGTGAGGATAAAGCATCCAACCAATCTTGCAACCTGATATGCGAAAATGACATTTCCACCCAAACTATCGACATGATCACGAATGCCCTTGCGACGAGACTTGATATTGGTTCCTTCAAGATTGAGTGTCTCAGAGAGAAAGTGGGCCCTTGCTTTTATGTAGACGCATGAGTTTACGAATGAATGGATCAATAGGATGCCCGCCGAGAATGCGGCCACCAGACTTGGAATAGCCAGGGTGTCGGACGGGAGGATTTGAGAGGGAGCTAACTCCACATCACCCTGCATTACGGTGACGTAGAGAGGAACCTGTTCGTGTTTCACGGATCGGTAAGCCTCCGTAGCCCACCTGAAGAGAGGGTACATTGCGTGTTCAAAACGAAACCTCTCTAAGAAAGGCCTTCCACGGAGAAGACGGGTGATAGATGCCAGTGATCGATGATCTCCGGCAGATGGTTCAAAAGGTTCCTGGGACTGTTTTCTGTCGAGGGAGTCGGACGAAGTAGCAATGCATGGATTGAGCTCTCACCATCAAACAAAAAGTCTGGTCACACACTCTGAGATCTTGGTTAAGCACCGGCAGAGGTGAGAGGAAGTGAAGGTTGGTTTCGTTCGGAAGTGGAATCAAATATTTATATTCTATCCGTGACTTGAAACGACGTCTCGGTATATACGGCATATATACAAGCAACGTTATCGCAGATGTAAAACGCGATGTTCCAACGAATACAAGTGTATTCATCACCTCATATCCTCTTTTGCTGGACAAAGTGATAAGTATGGCAAGCATATATATGTAGATATATCACGTGCGCTAGTGGTCGGGGTCCTTGAAGGCATGTCCTGCACCAGGACGTAGTTCAGGCATAGACAGCTCGCCAACAGGACCACCATGGATTCTACTGCGCCGTCGAGGCCATCGGCATCCGATTCGTCGACTACACCACAAGGCCCCGTACCCCTCTTTGATGTTCATCTCCGTATTCTGTCCGACTCTTACCTCACCTTCTTCCAAGAACGGTGAGATTCGTGTCCATCATGTTCAAGTCGCGTGCTTAAGGTTGGCATTTTCTTTAGGAAGCGAATTGAAGAGATATAGTGAGTTCCATAGGCTCAATGCATTCGGACCCGATCATACAATTTACACAGTGTGGATTCACTCCTCAAGTTACACCACAAGATCAAGTCCTTCGACACATATTTGGATGATCGAGGAGAACTCAATACTACTAGAAGTGTTTGGTATGAGATTAGGGACAATTTGGAACGAGGTATGTCCAATCTCTCCGCAGCTTTATATTTGTCCATATCCCACTCCAGAGGCGCAGACAAGAGAAGCATTTTGTGCTGCTCTTACCACAGATGTAATCACCCCTTTGACTACTTTGAAGGTAAGAAATATGTAACATACCCGTCTTGGTCGACGCAATTCTTTCTTAGGAAACTCAGGAGCGCACTCGGAAGCGGATCAAGGAGGACTTGAAGGACTCAAGTTCGGCGTATAATGAGTACGCGGAAAATGTGCTGCCGAAGTTGAAGTCAAAGTATGTAAAGAAGTTTATAGAGATGGAGGTACATGGAATTGTCTGCCCAAGAAACATTGCCTCACCCATCCGAAGGAACAAAAGCGGGCGGCAACAACGATCGGAACCGCACCACTTACATCTCCCTCACCTACTGGAGAGCAGTATCATCATTTGAGTAACTCCAAGTCAAATCCCTCGATTCCCTCAAGGCCTACAGTGACCGGACCTCAGCCATTACGCGCACTTGATCGTCGGCCATCCGGAAGCGGCCCTCCAGCCCGAAATCGCTCACCGTCTTCATCGACTGCATTCTCGGATTTCGCTCACCAAGGTCCATGACACATGACACATTCTTTCCGGGTCTCTGACATACGTGTGTCTAGGAAAGAAACAACTCAACCAGCTTATCGGATTCCTTGACAAAGGGGCTGTAAAAGAGACTCTGAGTGGTGGTAGAGAGAATCAAGCCCTTCGAACGGTGCGGACTAAAAGAGAAGCTGATGAAGCAGGTGCGTTGGCCTCATAGAATGAACAACAAAGCATCGGTTAACACGTCAATAATAGATCGCGATTACCGCAAAGGTGTCCACTGGTTGGAGACTCTGCGTCTTCGACGGACTAAGACTCTTGAAGGCGGTTACACGGTATGTCCGAGCAGATTTTTGCGCGTTGATCACCCTTTCAGAACTCTATAGAGTCTGGAGCTGTTTGCTGAAGAATTGTCGGTGACAATGAAGAAATCGCTCGAAAGATATACCGATAATATGACGTGTGTAACTATCTGATTGACCTCTCCAGTGACCTCACCCTTGTCAACAGCGCGACTTCCACGACTCAGACGCAACTCGCTTCCCTTGCCCGGTCTATAGTGATCAACGTTTCACCTGAGAGAGACTTGAATAAACTGAGAACTTCTATACCCCGTTCTCTGGCTTCTGCGATACCTGAACCCATCCTATATGAGCATGGCCTGGTTGGCCTGTGCACCGATTTAATCTTTGGTCTCAGTCTGGTGGACTACGCAACCTCAAAGGGCTTGCAGGAAGGGGAGATACCCAAAATCGTACGAATATGTATACAAGAGATTGATCGACGCGGTCTTGATTCGGAAGGTATTTACAGGGTGAGGATGGTAGTGAAACCTTCCGCACGGAATTTCCTCACATTTTTTGTCACCAGGTTTCGGGCCGTCATGCTATCGTTCAAACGGTAAACCTTTCTGTTCTTCTCAGCGCGTCGTTGGACATGAAATTTGCAGATGCAACACAATATTGAAAAAGACGAGGAGCGCTTTGAGTTCTCGCATAGGGACGATGTATATGCTGTTTCGTCATTACTCAAGGTGTGTATACCTGTCATGATGAAATCTCACATTTCAAATTTCTTCTTTGACGTAGCTCTATCTGAGGGAGCTTCCCGAGCCTGTATTTAAATTTCCTCTTCAAGAGAGGATTCAGCACACAGAAGATCGAGGTTTGAGAATCTACATATCAAGACACAAGTCATGCTGATTTCTTTCTAGCTGATCACATCGCCAGTAACTTCATGCTTCTCCGTTCCAAGATACGAAGGCTACCATCTGTGCATCAATCAACCTTGAGAGCACTTCTTGAGCATCTTTCTCGCGTCGCAGCTTCTAGTGAAAGGAATAAGATGGATCCTAAAAATCTTGCGATTGTGTTTGGCAGTGTTATTTTTGGTGAAGATGAGATGCCGAAGGGTGGAGATTTGTTGAGTGTGCAGACATGGAAGGTCTGTGAAAACGATCACCCTTCATTAATAGTATTCTGACTGAAAAGACTAGGATTCGGTTATGGAAGACTTGATTGTTCACGCACACATTCTTTACTCAGAACATTCGAGTCACTACTCTCCGCCTCTTCCGCCGACTCCCACCGGAGAACCAGTGCCCGTTGTCACTTATGGTTCCAAGAGTACAAAGGTTGCAAATGTTCCAATATCTACTTCAAACGACAGTGCTCTAGAAGCGATGTCTCCTCAAGATTTCACTCCCCGGTTACCTGCCCGACCAACGAGCAGTATCCATCCATCTCTCCGTGCCAATCTTCAATCACCGATCAGGGTGTACCACGACAATCCTTCTCCTCTCCGTCCAGGACGAAATTCCTCGGAGGGTACACCTTCGCCTTCTCCCACAGCATCAATCAGTTACGAAAAAGACGGTGCTCCAATGCGAGATCAAGAGACTTTCAGCGTCGCACAACACAACACTCATCAGCCCATTTCACCTCTATGAACAGTCCCTGTAATCCTTGCTCTGCCACCTGATGCATGAGAATCATTTTCACCTCACTATGTAGATTTTCCTTCGTGTTCAATTGTTGAAATCAATCTTCCCGGTTGCATATCACAACGTTGGGATAATGACAATGTTTCATAGAGGCCTAAGAATCATTAGTATTTTGTACATTAAAGACTGTATAGTATGATAGGCATAGGCAGGTTGAACAGAAGTCAATTTGGTGGTAGAATGTGGCAAAGTAGTATTTTCGAAAATACGAGTATGCGGGAAGATCCGCTCGTTTGCTTTTAAACAAAAGCGATGTCGATGACGAGCAATGTCGGCAATTGTCTTCGTCCTGATGTCACTAGAATCATGGTGGCGTTTGTGGTATACTCGCGTCCAATGTACCCTCAACAGCAATATGTCTTTTGGTTCCATAAACATGGTTATTATGAAAGACCCTATTACAAGTAACCTACATATCAAATCGCGGTTCGACTCCGCCTTGCGTTCTGTGCATTAAGTATGGAAGGGACAAAAACCCAGTTTGACTCATTGAAATACTTCAGGTATGACAGTCCTCAAGTTTATCACCAACCAATTCCTTCCATCCTGGTGCTCTATGTCTACATCACCTTTTTGAATTGTAAAACACCAAGTCAAGTCACATTTCATCGACTCTTTTCCACAGATGTGTACGCTTACTGGTACTTGATACAATTTCTTCCTCGTCCGTATTACCGCTATCATCACCTCATGCATCCCTGAACACATTACGGAAGAACTCAACGAGTTTGCTGTATACGTCCTCAAACCTAGAAACATCGGGCAGAGTATATTCGGTGTCATCTTTGGCACAGCACAAAAAACACCTACTCTTTCTTATTCTCGGCGTTCTTTAGATCACCTCGGGCAGCTGCCCAGCCGTGAAACCTGCCAACGATATGATTCAAGCTAAGTACAACAAAAAATTGCTCACATATTAGCGTAGTGCTTGCTATCATTCTTTGGCGCGAACGATTTCTTGCTAATGACATCGAGTACTTTTCTATACTTGAATAAATCAAATCAGATAAGCACATTCATATGGGACGCGTATTTATACCTCATCAAAAGGTTCGTCTTTAGAAATGTAGATGGCAAGGGGTACGGTCAGTTTCTCAGCATCCGCGACCGATAGCATACTTGGTAAGGTTAGCCGGGCGTTAAAAGCAGACACCACCTGGCTTACGCAGGATGGACGATGGCTACGGCATCAAAAGGAGTAGAGGATGCACCGGAAGAAAGTGTCACTTTGCCACCTAGACAGATCGGAACTGTGAGTTCGATGCGTGACTACAGAGAATTATATACCCCAGCAGAAGCCATAAGCTGCAACGTTTTTCGCACCGTTGTTCCTTAAAGCCGTGCCAAAATCAGTCAGCTTCTGAATCGCAATTGCTGGGCTGGCTGTGCCACCGAAAAATTCTTGCAAGTCGTGCTTGTCTTGCTTGTTTTGAGGTGGGAATTTCTCAATTGGATAGGGGCCCTTAGGCTCAAAGAAGTGTGGCATGTAGACAGTCGCTTTAAGAGCTGAAGCGACAATGTCCGCGCCTTGCTGTGTTTGAGGAAAGAAGCTAGACATACAAGGCGAGAACGTCGGTTAGTACGAGGCTCAAGGATCCCAATCTACGTATGTCTTACCCAAATATGTCATATACACAGACAATCTTGGTATCGCTATCCTCTGGGCCAGTCACATAGACCCTGCTGAAACCGGCGTAGGATTTAAAAGACCCTTGAGGGGTATAATCGGACTGTACAGGAGGAATAGAGCAGCACGCGATGTTGGTGTTGTGAACTGTAGTAGACATGTTATATATACTGAGATGGCGGGCAATGGAACGAAGGCGAGACAACATTAACTATAATATTCGTCGAGATAATTTCTCTGAGCTGGGTACTGTCATGTGTCACGATGTGCAAAGGGTTCACTATGTGTAAAATGCATTTATCAGGCTATTCCCTTGCCTGTTGGGTCTAGGAAAAAATCAGTAGCTGTGTATAGTGTATATCAATAGTTCTATCCAATCTGTTTATGAGAAACTTGAGATGGAAAAATGTAAGAAGCACAAAAGTGCAAAACCAGAGCTGATTTGCAACCCACCGGAGCTCGGTCGAATGGAACAAGATGGAGTGTGTGAAATCTGACTACACTAAATCCTTGCATACATGTATCATGACTTAAAATCAATTTCCTGAAGCATACAGAACAGTGGAAAGCATAGAGAAATGGATATCTTCCTGTACAACGAAAAAGAGTGTGACAACTTGAAGGCTGTTAGCGTACGGCTGCGCCGGCATGCACTCAAAATGAAATCAACATCAATTTAGCACATCCGCTTTGCTGGGCTCGTGCCGTCTGTCAAGCGGAGCTGGAATTTGGGCTGTGACCCGGTGTGACATATTTTGCACTTCCCGGTCCTTTTGGTACCCTCACTCGGACATTGGCCGACACATCTCATACGCCGTAAATCTTTATATAAAAATTCTATCTCTCTAGCTTAGGAGTAAATAGAGATTGTCTAAAAGTTTGAAGAGCATGCATGCACTGGACAGAGCTGCAGAAAAAAAATGGCTAGAATTTGCACTTCCCGGCACAT
>JAGGAQ010000087.1:0-51950 GCA_017657225.1 Termitomyces sp. T69sscA
TCTCTACTGCCTTTGACAATTGGCGTCATGTTGGCTTGTTCATTCGACATGTCGGCTTCAAATAGTATAGGATTACTCTGTGCATTTGGTTCCGCTCTTGTGTCCGTCAGTTCAAATATCTTTTTCAAAAAGATCATGCCTACGACCAGAGGAGGTCAGGCAAAGCATCATCACTGTTACATACTAGGGCCTGATCAGTTGAACAGTATCAGTAACAGCATAGCCACTGATGTAGTATATAAAGGCGGCCTGGGGATAGAATCGACATGTCAGCTTCAAATAGTATAGGATTACTCTGCGCATTTGGTTCCGCTCTTGTGTTTGTCAGTTCAAATATCTTTTTCAAAAAGATCATGCCTACGACCAGAGGGGGTCAGACAAAGCATCATCACTGTTACATACTAGGGCCTGATCAGTTGAACAGTATCAGTAACAGCATAGCCACTGATGTAGTATATAAAGGCAGCCTGGGGATATTCTATCCCCAGGCTGAACAATAGCAATGTTCTTCTGACCTTACACACTGAACCATCTGTAAGCTCTCTAGCAACATCCAACCACTTGGTTAAGCCCTGCTAGTCTCTTGTCTGACTCTTTCCTGCCTCTGTACCCACTCAACTCCCACTTGTCACCGGTGCTTGCAAGCTCTGTAGAAGGAGTCCTGCAAATGTAAGCACTCCCCTTACAGTCCCTGATAACAAGTTGCAGCACTGAGGCTCCCAATGAAGAAGCCTGGGAATTGTGCAAAGTGGTGGCAAGTGTCAATATAAGTCATGCAGTGCAAAGGAAGCTCTCAAAGAAAGGGCATTGCTTTGAGAGCAGAAGCAAGTGGGAGGTATGGAATGGCAAGAAAGTGAGGAGTCAAGTGATGTAGTGTGCAGAAGTTGGGCCAGAAGTGATGCATGGTTGTGATGCGTGATGGGCACTTGGTGAGGGCCCAAGGCAGGTCTTGGCATGGGCTGGAGGAAGCACCAGGGGTTGCCAGGGTCAGCACTGATGTGGCATCTACATGTGGTGATGGCCAAGGTGCTGAGGATGGTGGTGACTGGTGGCAGCAATAAGCAGTGATGGCCAAAGGCTGTTGAAAGTGGCAGTGGTGGTTGCTGGGAGGGGGTTGGTCATGTAGTGGTCTAGATCTGGGATGTCATGAGACTGGTTTGGGAAAATGGGAGTCTCAGGACTGGAACTGAGTACTAGAGGTAGGCAGCAGGTTGTAACAAAGATCTAGCTGAGCTGAAAAAGGAAAGAGTCAAGGCAAGAGAGGAATGAAAAGTGGAATGGAAACTTGGACTGGAAATAAGAGATGAGAGTAGAAAGGAACTTAGAGACTTGAGGCAGAGAAAGATAGAGTCAAAAGCATAGATTGAGAGGTATGAGTTGAGTAGAGACAATGATAAAGAGATGATACAAGATAGTAAGAAACAAAATGAGGCAAGTGATACAAAACAAGATGGACAAAGTTAAAACTAGGAAAACTGGGACATGAGGCACAAAACAAAACAGAGATAGAAGTATAGCAATATCAAGACTACTGTACTAAGTGCTACACTACAACCTATATACAAGAGGTAGTAGGTAGGCTCTAGGATACAGGTCTGTGCTCCAGTGACAAGTCATGGTGCCGTAAAGTTCAAAGATCATGCAAGGCCATGGCAAATGTCAGTGTTGGTTGTGTGGTGCAAAGGAAGAATGTTGCTTTGAAAGCATAGAGAAGGAAGAGGCATGGAATGGCGATAAAGCAAGGAGTCAAGTGGGGGAGGGAGTGTAGTATGCAGATGTCAGACCAAAGATGATGCATTGGTTGTAATGTGTGATGGGAGCTCAGTGGAGGCCAGAGCAAGTTTTGGTATAGGCCAAGAAGAAGTGCCAGAGATTGCCAGAGCCAGTGCTGATGTGGTGTCAATAGGTTATGATGGCCAGGAGGATGCTTGGGTTGGCAGTGGACCAGTGCTGATGTGGCGTCAATGGATGGTGATGGCCAAGTGGATGCTGGAGATGGTGGTAATATGTCAGGGGACTAGTTTCTGGACCATGTCCAATTCTACTCTGAGCTTAGTCTGAGGACGTGCCCACTCTTAGCACATTCAAATGACCACTCAGCCTGTCCTATCTCCTTCCATCTTCTAGTAATCAGCCTTGATGAGTCATATGCATAGACCTTACTCAGCATTGATTATTGTTAGTCATACTCCATTACATATTGGGGCCTGATTAGTTAAGCAGTATTAGTAACAGCACAGCCACCAATATAGTATATAAAGGTGGTGTAAGGGCAATCTCCAAGAGTTGTGGCTCAATCACACAACTAGCAGTGGGAAATCTGAAATTATATCAAGCATAATAATCGATACAATAGTAACTAATCACCTAGCAGAGTGAAATCCAAAGAGAACAAGTCTAAAGATTTCCTGCTGCTCAGTGCAGCACATCAGCAGGTGGCAGAGGCATGGGAACAACTGTACAGGTGACCAGAGCTAACCTTAACCTTGGAAAATGTTTCAACAGGGAGTGTAGGAAGTTTTTGGGCTTTCTTAAAAAGAAAACGACCTCCAGAGATCTCTGGATGTTTAGAGCGAGCCCTGGGGGTCCCAGGGGGTGGTGTAGGAGGTGGGTTGGGGTGCCATGATGTGCCAAAAATGCAAGTCAGATAGAAGTCCCCTGACAGGTGGCCTGTGGATAGAATATCTCCAGGCTGAACAATAGCGGTGTTCTTTTGGCCTACAGACTAAATTGATTGTAAGCTCTCTAGTGATGTCAAACACTTGGTCAAGCCCTGCTGGTCCCTTGTCTGACTCTTGCCTGCCTCTATGCCTGCTTGACTGCTACTTGTCACTGGCACTTGCTAGCTCTGTAGAAGGAGTTACACAGATGTTAAGCACTCTCCTTACATGATGGGTGCTGTGGCCAAGCATGTAGTGGTTTGAGTGGTGTGTGCCCCCAGGGCATTGTGGGGCTGGTATGGGGAGGTGGGAGCCCAGGGCTCAGTACTGAAAGTAGGTGGTGAGTCATGACAGCACCTTTATATTTACTTACAAGTTCACAGTTATTTCACCCATCTTATCTATCCAGTAGGTCTACCAAGGTGTAATCACATAATTATGTCCTTAGCTAGTCAGTTAGCAGAGGTAGATAGCAGAATTGTAACATTGTAATATACCAGGTCTGTAGATCAGTGATGTAGTAATGTCAAGGTGAAGTCCTGGCAGTGTGATATGTGACAGCATCCAGCCCACATAGGCCCTAGGAAAGCTCCTCTATAGGTCTGTCTAAAATTTGACCCTAAACCAACCCTCAAATACACTATAATCTTGGCTTTTTTGAGCCTAGAATACGCTATCCTTAGACCAAGGTTCCTTTCACGTGATTGACTTTTTGTGACATGTGACAGGGCAACACCTCTTGAAGAGCATCAATTGTGGTCTCGTTTAGCTCAAATGTCGTTTTTTGCTGGTATCGGAATAGTGTTTGTACAAGCTGAAAAGTTGGAAACAGACTATCCATCAAAATAAATCATTCCTGTGGGTCGTAAAGTACGCTACCAACGGTACAAAGATTTCATACTTTTCCATGAGAATGCTGGAATACGCTATATTTGGACCGAGTTTTGGCCATTTTCTAAGCCCTAAAATACGCCATTTCTGGAAGAGACATATATAGGAGCTTCCCGGGGCCTGCCCGTATTCATCCCGTGCCTCCGTTTTGCGGACTTACAATTGCTCGGGCGTCAAATTTCTCGTCAGCTTTCATTCATTACATAGATAAGTATCTAAAAGTACTGACCTGGAGCAGACGAAGACATCTTGATGGTTGTTGAGCGGTGGGGTAAGGTGAGTACCTGTTGGACTCGTCACCAGTGCAAACGTTACTGATCGTCACAGCCTTCTGGACGGTCAGCCGGTGACGACGACTAGCCGTAGAATCGGCTAACATGAGAAACTTGCAATCCTGTGTTTCACAATACCATCTCTCCCTCAAGACATCAGAAGGGTATCATGTATCCATGCTTGCATACCGATTTTTTGGAGAGTTGGCCCTATAGCAGAAAACTAAATGGTATTCCGAGCGACAGGAGCGAGAGCCCTCGACAGGATTTTTCTTTCCGCGAACTCCCGACACAGGGCAATACTCAGTCCTCTGTGCTCACAAGTCTCTTGATAAAGCTTTCTGCACGCTTTCCCATCGTTATCATCCTATCATAGATTCATTATTGGTACTTGAACGTGTCTCAACTTGGGTGATAACTATTCTTCAAGGTCCAGCAACAAATGAGCTTTTTACCCTTTTGATCTCCGACATGTCCTGCACTTGCTTATGGTCTGCTGACGAGCTCTCAAGTACGGCTATCTATTTGCAACAGCATTTTATCGTATAAGATAAGACATGTGCACCGACGACATACTACATCTAGAAGCTGGAAACAACTGAATTTCCCAGTTCTTCTCTATTCGTGCACTTCCAAGCTGACTTAAAGGCCGACGTTGATAGGGGAGCAGCCAATAGTGATGAGACCACCCTGTTTCGTCGATAGTCAGGCGCTCCTTTTTGCTGTGGTGTGCGTACTTACGAAGTTGTTTCCAGTGCAGCAAACAGGTTGGCTATTGCTGATCAGTATACAAAGTGGATTAGATCATTGCGCAAATCCCGCATTGGATCGTAGGTTCACCATTGGACAGCTCCAGCGACGGGACTGCAAGACACTACGTTCAAGGTCAATATCGAATCTACGACAACGAAGGTATCCGCTACTCACAACCAACGTCGGCAGTGATGGAAGTAAGATCAATGCCGAGGAGCCCAGAAAGTGTCTCAACAAGGGGATCGGTAACCTAGAAAAACTGGTAAGAGCCACTTTCACTGTTTACTTGAGGCTGGCACTTACTTGGCGGAGGCCCCCGTTGCAGCACTGCTGAGTGCCAGAATCTGCGTTGCAGTTATCGGTAGGTTCACCGTAAGTGCGAACGCCGACGCTGGCTGCAGAGGCGCAGAGTGCGAAGACAAGGGACAAGCAAACAGTGTTAGCGCGAACGAACATCTTGGAAAGTTGGGCGACTAAAGTGCTTAGTAGAACTTGGTGCTCGACTGGATTCTTTTTCTGTGTCTCGAGGCCTTTTATACCTTCAAGCTTCATCTACAGCCATTTGGTTAGGCATACAGCTATGTACCCGGTAGGAAGGACCCTGGCAAATTGTCAAAAATGACAGAACGTGAGGATTTCGGGCGCTTCTCAACACCTTTGAGATCGCTCAACAATCACCAATCTTATGTCATTCCCGGTCTCTTTCGCCCCTTGGACTAGGTTGTTCACCTATCGACGACCTTGTTGATCTTTAACAACGCTGCACACGATGCTCCTTCCATCTTTGACTTGGAAAAAACGGCTGGTCTTCACTTTCTCAGAGACGCTGATTTGAAAATTTTGTCGTCGGACACGCCGTAGAATAGACCTTTTTCTCTGCTTTGTCAGGATCATTGATTGTCATCCGTTAGGAACAGTGCTACCAAAAACACCCGTATACGAACTCCGGCGTAACTCTATCGTTTGGGAACAGTGCTTCCAGAAACAACCGTACAAGGACTCAGACATAACTTTATCTTTGCTGCTGTTAACTCACGAGATTCCTCAACGATGTTTCTGAAGAACTTGTATGCTTGTTCTGTTCAGCTTCAGGCTATCTGCCTCATCGCCTCGCGTTGCTCGGATAAAAAAACAGATTGGCACTTTTCGACTTCTATAACTGTACACTCAACTACCACATCCATGCCGGATCAGTGTGTCAACCACTTCACTCTCTGCAATCAGAATGGACAGTAGTCTAATCGGTTCCGCTCATTATCAAAACGTCCTATGACCTCGGGACAAATCAATTGAATATGAATCACTCTATGCTTTGAGACATTCACTCTCAAAATAACCGTACAATTGAATGTGCGTTTTGTTCTGTGGCTGAATCATTCAAAGAGGACGTGAAAGACAGCCTGATTATCAATAACAGTTTCCTCCCTTAGGTTTCGGAACTTGCAAACAGAATCTTCTCTGTTCCAAGTCGTTGGCGGCACTTTTACCAATGGATTTGTATCTCCCGTTTGGGTTATCACCCCAACTTCTCAGGGCCTGTCTCTAGGTTCTTCAAGCGGCCTCCCTAGGGTCATCTCAAGGTCTCAGGAAGATCTAGTTGCCAGCTGTTAACTTTCGCAATGAATCAGCGTTCTACCTTGGGGGAAAATATATTCGGAGTATAGTCAGCTTCCTTCTGACTTCGGCAATGCTATATTGAGCCTTGATCTGACAATCATCATTCTGAGACTCTGCATCGTCACTTCTTCTATGTGATCCTAGCTACCTCCCGTCTTATTTAAGTACTCTCGGTGCCCCATGTAAGAACGAAGGTGCACTACCATACGTGTTAAGCTATATGTGAAGAGTATCAACGGGCAATTCTAGAGCGATAAAAAAATCCTCATGCCAATTCGAGGGATCCTCACCCGCTCTTTCAGCGACGTTCGATTATCAGGACCATGACAGGACTTGGTCAGATATTGATTGCACTAAGATCTCAAACCTGAAATGCAAGGTCTACATAGTTCTTACAAGAGAGGGTATGGATTCTATCAATCTGCAGGGGCGAGTTTGTCGAAACAGAAGAAACAAGAGTCCATTGGGTTGACGTCCGTAAAAGTACACTAATTTTGTTTAGTCCGTGAATCTAGAGTAGGATGTTTTCAGGCGGTGGTGACGTTCACTCCACAGTGACAGATTTGGCCCTGCGAAAAGAGACGTCAGAAGGTAGAGAAAAACGGCGATTAGCAAGTTGACGGCATGCGCCAACATGAAAGGACGGAGAACACGTACAAGTTCCTTGGGAAGTCGACATCGAAACCATTCTTGACGGCCAAGTGATAACTGAGAAGTTGAAGTGGGATGATGTTCAAAATTCCCTGGAGACAATCCGTGGTCTTGGGCACACGAATGGTCTTAGCACCAGCAGAAATGCCATCGTCACCCTCATTACAAAGAACAATGGGTTGTGCTTTGCGAGCCGTGATCTGAGCAAACGCAGACTGAACCTTGGGATATAAAGAGTCTTGCGTCATGATGATGATGACAGGCATGTTCTCATCAATCAAAGCGAGAGGACCGTGCTTCAACTCTCCCGCAAGAATGCCTTCAGAGTGCATATAACTGATTTCCTTTATCTTCAAAGCACCCTCAAGGCAAGTCGCGTGTCTGGTATTAATTATGTATTAGGTTAACCGAAAGAAAAACAATTCCACATACTGGTAACCTCTACCCATGAGCAAAAGGCTCTGTTTCGAGGAAACGGTAGCAGCGAGTTCCTGGATAGACTGATCAAGCTCGAGGACCTTCTTGATCTGGGCAGGAAGAGCATGGAGACTATCGATGATCTGATTGCGGCGTTCAGTGAAAGAGATGCGATCCTCAGAAAGTTGGAGGGCAATCATCAGAAGTGCAACATATTGAGAGGTATAAGCCTGATATGACAAGACTGATTAGAGACAGCCAAAGGGATAATCAAAAGATATTTGAACTGACCTTGGTAGAAGCGACACCGACTTCAGGACCAGCATTGATGTGGACACCACAATGGGTCTCGCGAGAGATAGTCGAGCCGACAGTGTTGACAACACCGACACAAAGAGCACCGCGCTCGAGACAATACCTCAGCGCCAAGATGGTATCAGCAGTTTCACCGCTCTGACTCAGGAAGACACAGACATCATCACGGAAGATGGGAGTCTTACGATCTAAGAAGTCACTCGCCAATTCAACACTGACAGGGATCTCGGTGAGCTCTTCAAAAATCGCTCGAGTCGCTAGACACGAATGGTAACTTGTACCACAGGCAATGAACACGATACGGCGTCCACGGCGAATGATGGGCAGATATGCACGTAGCCCACCAAGGGTGATCCTATTCCCGTCGAAGTTGACACGACCACGCATTGTGTTGACGACGGATTCGGGTTGTTCGTAGATTTCTTTTTGCATGAAGTGGTCAAACTTGCCCTTCATGATAGCGGCGAGCTCAAGCTCGAGTGTCTCAATGTTCCTAGTAGTAGCAATTTGACCAGGAGTCAAGTTACCATCCTTGCGACGGAGGCGGTGGATGTGAAGTTCGCCATCTGATATGTGAGCAATGTCATCATCCTCGAGATATAGAACGCGCTTGGTATGTTCAACGATAGCAGCGGCATCAGACGCGATGAAGAACTCAATAGGCTGAGGAAGGCCATCTTCTGACATGAATGCGCGCGATTGAGTGCGAAGAACTTTTGGATTGGCCGAGGGGGGTGCGAGAAGCGCTGTTGGAGAGTTGGGTTGAACTGAAGGCCACGATTAGTCCCTCAATTCCCACATAGTGCGGTGACTCACGACTATCCACCCTGGTATCGTTGCTATCCTGACCAGCGAACTCGACATCAACAAAATCAACCTTGAGCTTCTTATCTGTCTTTACTCCAACAAGAAGGGGAGAACCACGACGTGCGGTGACCACTTCATTAGGGAAATGTTTCGATTTAAAGACGAAAGCGAAAGATCCTTCGAGCTCCTTGAGCACAAGTTTAATCAGATCGGTGAAGGCCATGTACTTGTCGGTGCGAGAGTCGTAGAGGTATTTGGTGAGAATGGCGACGGCCTCCGTGTCCGTTTCAGACTCGAATTTGTAGCCCCTCTTTTGCAGGACCAGCCTGAGTTCAGCACTATTGGTGACGATACCATTGTGAACGACGCAGAACTCATTTGTAGGGTCAGAACGAAGAGGGTGACAGTTGACCTCGGAAGGGGGGCCGTGGGTTGCCCATCGAGTATGTGCGATAGAGACTTGGGAGATCAAAGTCTTTTGGACGTTTAGAGGGGAGGCAGCAATCTTCTTACGCAGACCCGCAACTTTGCCGACTTCTTTGAAGTAGACAACATCGCCGGGCTTGTCGCCATCAATACAGAGACCAGCTGAATCGTAGCCACGATATTCCTGGCGAGCAAGGCCGCTGCAAAGGACCTCAAGGACCTCCTGACGCGTCTGTCGATGAGACAATTAGCACTAGCGTTAAAGGGGCGATAGGGGCGAAGATTGCGTTCCAACAGTAATCATTACCATCGCTGTCGAGGATCATATGCAATGTGGAGATGACACGAACCTTTTCTCTCAAGTAACTGCAATAGGCGAAGATTCCACACATGATATTCTAAAGAGATCTGGGGGCACCGATCAGGTGGATCTTGGTAGATAGATTGAAAATGACACACACCGAAATTTCAAGATCAAAGGTAGAAAGCGCGTTGAAGATGAGATGGGATGAAAACGAGGAGAAATAAGCAGGAGGGGGCTGGCCCATATATGGATGGTGCCCGCCAAACAAGAACAAGCCCTCCGCACTGCTTTTTGTAAAACATATAACACAGCGTTTCAGCTGGCCCCTGTCGAATTGTTGGTATCAAGATGATTTATATCACTACACCGTCATACGCCGGACTTGATCTCAATGGATGTTGTGGTACCAAGATTGATTTCTTCCTCCAGGGAATTCCTTCTCGGTGGTCACCTTGTATTGCATGGGCTCAAGTTAGCAGATCGTCTTCCTCGCCGGCTGTAGCTCCAAGTCAGAATTCCAAGACGATGTTCGGTGGCAGATGCCCGTGGCATCGGTGCTTCCAAGCCACCGGTAATCTCTGGTTTCGAATCTGTATACGTATTATCAAGTCTAGATTTTGACGTCAGGCGTAGCGAACCTCGATTTAAGAACTGAGGACCTGTCAGAACCGCAACCGGTAAGGCAACGGGCAAACGTTTGGACTCTCTGTTCTGAAAGTTCATTGACGGATTCCGTCCGTCTCCATGACACGGTCTTCCTTATGTCCTAACCTTGGTTCGCGCGCAATCTTTTCAGCCATCGTGCGGGACTGTGTTTCATTTTATTCAGGCCATATTTGCTCACAACTCACAGGGTATACGCATATTCAAAATAGCGGCACCACGACCTTCTGGAGGCCTCCCCATCAATGTACCTCTACACGTTTTCTTTTTTCGCTTTTATGTCATCCCAACGGAAACGGGCTTTCTGAAAGTGGGTGGGGACTAGCTGATTTACACATTACATCGACAGAGTAGTATAGGAAGCAGCATCTATAGCGGTTCTTTACTCCTTCGTGCCACATATTGAGAGGGAGGCCTGCAGCGGATTAAATTCGCGCTACGATGCCAGTTGTTCTGATCGTAATGCATGAACGTAGACATAATCAGGACAACCCTGGAAGATTAAAGATTAAAGAAATACAATTCTGCAGATGAAACCATATAGCTGCAATCGATTCACGCCATTGGCGTTAGGTCAGTGCGCTTGGTAGATAAGATGGCCAAGACGAAGGGGGGCATGAGTTGGCCACGCGAGTCCCACGTGCAACTCGAACTTAATGACGTTTGGAATGTATGGTGTCACGGTCTCGAGGTCACAACGACTCAAACCCAGACCAATCAAGAAGTGCACGAATAAATGGGATTTCAGTGGGTTTTCTCTTGATGTCGCATCGATGTCCTTGTTAACAACATAAACATGGCTTAGTATACAGGGCCCGAGAATTACACGTGAGTTAGGATTTCCATGCGCTTAACGAGCGGTGAATGTGATGGCGTCTAGACACTCACAAACGCCGTACTATCATACCGGGGCAAGTGACAAGTATTCCTAGTTGTTCTGTCAACTTTGCTGACCGAAGTATCAACTGTTACGCCCTTGAATAGACTCCTCTATGTGACCTTTCATGGGTTACGCCCTCGTTTCTCTATGCAACTGGGTCGACATATCCACATCAATTGAGATATATGTAGCGTCTTGATTAGGACTTCCCAGTGCCATTGTTCGTGAGTTAACGTACATCGCTGCCTCTAATCGCTCAATTCAAAGCCTTTGTTATCACAGCATATTGTGCAAAAAGAATTGACATAACAATTTTGACCTTGTAAATATTGTAGTTATCCTTAGGACAACACTCATTATGGCATGGTTTGCTCACTTGTACCAAACATGTACACGACTGCGATGTTGATGCTAAGGATATCAAGCAAGACCTTATGAGACCTTTGATTACATGATCAACTTCTTGCAAGTTCATACACTCATTTAATCAAGGGTTTGAACAAGATATTTACAAGTACGATGTCCTATATTTAAACATGTTCGTTCTGAGCGATTATAAAGAGAGGCTGATGCAAGGCATTCTTAAAAGGGGTATCGCTGTTCCCAAACACTGCGTTGTATGTCTGGCTTGTGAAGGCATTTGCCTTTGAAGGTTGCAATCAAGAGATGTTACGGCCGAGAGATGTTACGGCCACCCTTATCAAAGCAATGACGCCACCTCCATCTTCGCTCTTCAAGGCAGTTTCGGACAGGGCGTGCCTGCATGATGAGGATGCTGTGGACAAGATGTGTGCGCCCAGAAGCGATGGTGGGAGAAAAGGTTTGAATACTGCATATATCAAATTTTGAGCCGTGCAAATCCTAGATCTCCATGTTATGAATAGTATCAGGATTTTTCACAGGCGGAAGTATAAACACTTTCGAAACATCGCAAGAAACCAGGTCCATGCAAAATGGATACGAGCCACTCATGTTTCGCCCGATGATGTGCTTCTTCAAAGCGCCAAAAATCATGGGCCGAGACTTCTGCGTAGTTAAAGTCACCAGAGCGAGCCGTCCATCATTAGAAGGGCGTACACGCTTCCAAGCTCCAAGGTCATGCAGGGAACGTTCCAAGGAAGACGACCCTGAGATAGCAACAGCAAGTTGCTTGGTTGAAGATAGATATAGAACTGAGGCAGGAAGATGACCAATGTTTCCTGTCATTAATGAAACCACATAAGTACATTCTTTGATGGCGAAGTGACCTTCAGGCGGAAAACCAGGTTCAAAGAGAAGGTGACATTTCGTAAGTATGATGACAACCAACTCATCAAACTGCCCTGCAGTTCTGTGAGAGCATTTCCGTTGGAGACCAGATATCAATCACCTATCAACGGATTGAGTCTCTATGCCAAAGGGGACGTTAGACAATACATAAGATGAACGGGTGGCCAGAATGTTCAAAGTCCAACAGAAGTTTCCTGCCTGCATTTGAAACGTGATTGTGATTGGTTTACGTAGATACGGCATATTCCGTAACTAAGGTTTTCTCTCGCCAAATCTTGACTAAACAACCAATAACTGAAGCCGCTGTACTGCGCCACCTTGCCTCACGGATAATTCTTGGTGCACCCTTAATTGCGGTCCGAATCGGATTTGTGCGACTCGGGACATCCTTTCATGATCAATTTGTCTATGGTTCTGGTGCTTTTGCGGAACCGAAAGAGTACCAGAAGGTGAACTCAACCGTGCCTGCTCATCTCTGAGAGGAGAGAGGATCGATCACTCATGATACCCAAGCCTTAACCGACACATTACAATTCAAATGGCACCTCTGAAACAGAGCTGATTGCTTGTAACTTCGCCCTAATAGTGAAAGTGACTAGTAGACTTTGGTTATCTAATTTCATGCGCACTTTCCACTCTGCATTCTACTTCTCATGAGAAGTCTGGATTTTTGGAGTCCGAATTCTTCCTCTTTACGTATGTCCTCATGAGAGGTTTAACAATCGAAGCTTGTGGTCGGACTCGATAGTAATCATGGCACTGTTGAGGGACGACTGTTAAGTAAGTCCGGCCTCATATGATATTATTGGAACTGAGCGACACCTTGGCCGGGTCAGGTACTTTTATAAACTTTGCAGTGTTGGTGAAACCATGGTAGCTGTCAAATCTCCGGATATAAGCTTAAATCAGAAAGAACCTCTTCGGAAGACTATTGCCAGGGGTGACCTTAATTCTTGAATAAGCACGTCAATCAAAAAAACCGTATTTAATTTTTAGATCACCATAAGTACCTTCGACCCCCCGAGCTCGTCTGTCGTTTGTGACGTTCGAAATGCCCGATTGGAAATCACCTCAGGAGCTTCAAAAGGAGGGAGAGGTATTCTCGAAATTTACGCATGCACTCTTGGGCCTCTACATGTACGCAGACATGCAAAATTTCCTACATCCATGTGGTCTAACAATCTATAGATATGAATGGTTTATATCTCTGGACTTTGAATGGCAATTCCTTTCTGGAAAGAAACAGTTCCGGTGGCCTTTGGTAAGTTTCTTGCGCGAGAACATCTGCCCCTTATTCAACGCGTCCTTTAGATATTCTATTTCGCGGGCCGTTATTTACTGTTGTCCGCCTTGATTGGAATGTGAGTCCTAATGGCCACTGATCAAGGCTAAACCGACGTTTACTTTCGTAGCGCAATTTCTCTGGATACTGCTACGTACGTTTTTTTTTCTTTCTAGTTCCATGTTCTCTCTCATATCGAGTGAACATCTAGCAAAATAAACTGTCAAGCGCTGTACACCTTTACACAGGCAATTCTCTCAATCGTGTGTTCAAATGCGTCGTCTGAAAGCCAACCTATAGCTGGCAGGCAACTCATCGGTAGGCTTGGCTAGCATCAATCTCTCGATAAGAACGTGCGTATCAGAGTAGTTTACTGTTGTCCATTTTGGCTAAGATTTGATCAGCATGGCTGTCTGGTCGCGCGACAGATACATAATTAGCTTCCTCATCATTCTCATTCTCGGACATTGGTCGCTCATCCTTCAAGGTAAAGGAGATTGTTTAAAGATTTTCAAGGATGCTAATGCGGCTCACAGGAGTCAACCTATCGGTGGTCTGGGATCATGACGCTGGCTGTGTTATTACTTGGACCAATAACAAAGTCCTCGCTGCCACCTTCGTTTACTCGATGTGTTTTGATCTCGTCGTTCTCGCGCTTAATGCATATAAGCTCCTCGACATCCATTCAAAAGAGAAGGGATTTATGTCAAGTCGAATTGCGAAAATGATCTTCGAGGATGGCCTTATTTACTTTGTCATTGCGTTCGCTTCCCAACTGCGTCCTTCTGTCATTTCAACTAATTATGTCTCATCAGTTTTGTAGCCAATCTGCTCGCCACAGTCTTCATGGTTCTCAACTTGAACCAAATCATGAGCATAATTTTCAATGTTCCTGCGGCTGTGGCCTCGACAGTGAGGTTCTACCAGAGCTTTTGTGATTGCTTGCTCATTTGACTGTATTGTGCAGATAGTCGCTTGCCGTGTAGTTCGAAGGCTTACAAACTATAGCCATCGGGAAGTCCTGTAGGTGTCAAGTATCATTCCATATTGGGTGTAAGCTCTCTAAATCGTGTCAAGTCATTCGTCCAGCTCCAATCCTGTCGCATTTCGTGGAGCACAAACCTTACCTCGTCACGCGACGTCTTTCAGTCCAAACGTTCCAACAAATGGAGTTCATGTGCAGGTTTGACACTTCACTTTCGATTTTGACTTTCGCGTTGATGGTCCTCTTTTAGATGGAGACATTCACTCGAGATGAAGATTTTTTGAAACCTGAAATCAAGACCGTTAATCGTCTCCGTGAAGATAGCGATACGGAACCCGACCTTGAAGCAAAGGGTCGCTCTCTTTGAGTGACATGAATGTTCTAAATGTGACTTCTTACATACCTGGCAGCGACAATTCGGAATCTTGGATATATCTAGTACGCAAACCGATGCTATGTACATGTTTCCCATCTATCTTTGTATAACCTTTTCGTATCATTAAAAAATATATATATAGGAGGTATCTTCACTAACGGTCCTCACTAACGGGTACATCCGATACGTTGAATATGTTTGTAATGATTGATTTCAGCCCCTCTCTGTGGTTCTGTGGGGCCTGTGACAAAAAGTGTTTGTTCCTCAATTTCGATTGCCGATGATCAGTAACTGAATTTCGTTGCTCACATAGCAGAGCTTGACATGGAGTCGGTCGTCACTGCTCTCCAATATATATGTGTGGGTGACCAGTGCACTTCTCAGGGCATTGCCAGACCATACTTCCTCATACCATAAGTCAGTCGTCCATAAAATGAGAGTAGAGGAGGGACTACTCCGCTTAAGTATATGGTAACTCTCGAAACCATTTTCAAAGGTCGCCGCGGATTTGAGAGCGATGTGGACATCTGAACGGTCGCTTCGCGAGTTCGCCGTGGTTTTGATATATGTACATATATACAAAAAAAAAAATCGGTTAATGAACATGATGCCGTTCGCAAATGTCATCAAGGCATGTTCCAGATCAATATCACCCTCACCCCTCGTGATTGGGTTGATGATCTCTGCATTAGAGTGGGGTGAGAACCATGCTGTGATTGAGAGTGTCTGCTGGCATAACTCGTTACGAATGGATATTACAAGTCTCCGTTGGGATGATTGGTTTTCATACAAGTTAGTTGATTCATAGGTATAGCTTCGTACCGATGAGCCGTTACCGTCTAAACTGAATCGAAGCGGCTTAAAAGAGTTGAAGGAGGGAAAATCCATCTTGGCCCACTCTGAATCCCAGACAGAAGACATACTCAAATATGTATGCTAAAGCTTCTTTGAAAATTTCGACCCCCGTTGAGAGAACATGGAAGCATGGACAGAGCATTCCAGGTGGGGACCTGGATAAGACAGTACTCAAGCAAGGCAGGCGCGTGTGTCGGCAGCAACAAAGAAAAGTATAATTTCCTGGTTAGGTCTTGTATCTTTTGTCCGATAACTTGGGCTGATAAAAAAACTGTCTTCTAAGAAGAAGTTGGAGAAGTATGATTCGACGACATGATCGCGTTGAACACAGCACCCTGAGTGACATGATTTTGCCGTGCCCGTGGAAAGAGAGGGTCGTCAGAGTGGAAATTGCCGTGACTGCTGTGACCACCAAACACAATGAAGGCTCCCTATACTTGATTCTCTCGGAGGTTGGAGGGAGGGTTGCAGTGCAGATGTATCGAGGCTCTTTAACATACATGTCAATACGGTATCGCTTGACTTCGGTTCGACCTTTCCCTATCAAGTGTGCCGCATTGAAGATTACAAGCGGCTAGCCTGGCTCAGGAAAACTGCGTTGGATCTCGGAAAGATCCAGTGGCAAGCTTAAGGGTCCAGGGGTGTGAAAACATCGCCGAGTGTACCCCTTTCCAGGTCGACAGCAGTATGTACCTTTTTAGCCCAAAAGAGGCTTCTCAGGATGAAGCCCACTTTCACCGGATATATACTTATATAAACTTGGCAAGAGTCTCGTCTGACTCCCCAGCCTTTCCCGTTCTCCTCGCTTTGGCTCCTCTTACTTTCTTGTAATTATGGTCGATTGGAAATCGAATGAAGAGATCCAAAAGGACGGTGGTAGGCCAATCACTTTGATGTAACACCGATCGAGACGCCTCAGTCGTGTTCAATGCTTTTAGTCGCATTCACCAAATTCATACACTGTCTACTCGGCTTGTATATGTATGCATCGGTCTTTCTTAGTCTTGTCGCTACCCTGACGTGTTCTGTAGCTGGGAGTGGTTCATGTCGTTGAATTTTGATTGGAAGTACATCAGTGGCAAGAAAACATTTCGATGGCCGATGGTATATTTTGATTACAAGATGTTCTCGCTGAATAACAAGGCTAGCAGATTTTCTATTTCTTGAATCGATACTGCCTGTTGTTTGCATTAATTGGAATGTACGATCTCGGCTGGCTTCAAGTTGTACAGATATTAATCTTTCCTTTCAGTGCGATTGCTATGAATGTGACGACGTGAGCAACTTTCATGTTCCTCGTGCCTAGCTGGAACTCAAGAAGGCGATAAGCGAGATAAATTGTCAAGGGCTCTACACATTCAATCAGGTAAGTAGTTCGTATGACAAACACTCCATTTCCGCTTAACTGGGTGTCAGTGTTTTGGGAATGCTTCTCTTGGTCTCGCTAGCATTAACCTATCATTGCGAACGTAGGTATATGCGCATTCGACGCGCTGTCATTGATTTTGTTAACTCGATGCAGAATGGCCGTGTGGTCGCAAAAGTGGTACATTGTTATACCTCTGGTTCTTGTGATTCTGGGGCACTGGTCTCTGCTCTTACATGGTATGTACTGAGTTTCCTCCATACTCAACTACCCCGAACTATGTTTTTTTCTAGGAATCCTTCTCAAAGCTACTTGGATTCCAGGACAAGGTTGTGTCATTGTAGGGACAGATAACAAGCTTCTCGCTATAACTTTCATTTATTCCATGGTATTTGACTTGACGGTCTTATGTCTCACTGCGTTCAAACTTCTTGCTGGACCTGGCAAAAGTTCTCGCCTCGTGTCCCTCATCTTCAAGGATGGTTTAATTTACTTTGCTATCGCGTGAGGGCCTTTTGACGTGTTTCGTAGTTGGCATGCTCAACAATCTCATAGTTTCTTAGCAAATCTGATTGCTACTGTAAGGACTTTTCTTTGGAATACCAACTTAATCACCTGACCATCTAAAGATATTCATGCTTCTCGATTTGAATGCAGTGATGTCGATTATCGCGAATGTCCCAGCCGCGATCGCTTCGACGGTCAGTCTGGTGTGTCACACTGGGTTCACATAACTTTCTAAACAAATTTGCCAGATTGTCGCTTGTCGCGCTGTTCGTCGTTTGTCTAACTACCAAAATCAAGAAGCGGAAGTCTTTCCGTAAGTATATCTATGATTATCTAGGCAATTGACACAATCGACAAGTTCCATTAGATCAACTACACGTGGTACAACTTTGGCTTTCCTTTCAGGTGGTGGTACCAGCTTGCGTCCCCCAAAAGTTTCGACCAAGTTAAACACCGCGCCGGCCGAGGGAGTGCATGTGCATGTACGTACCGATAGTGCAGCCTTTTTCAAAAACCTGAGTAACCATAAACAGATGGAGACATTCGAAAGCCCATCGGACAAATCCTTTGTCGAATACGATGCCGCTGGAAAGATAGTGAAGTCTGATAGCTACGATCATGAAGCGCAAGTTATCAGCAATGAATTCAAACGCCCTCCCTATTAGATCCTTGGCAATTTCTATAGCCCCGGCCTTTTCTGCTCCTTTAATCACAGGTCCTCAGCGCTCACTTGGTCAATCGAAAACCCGGCTATAGCTTTGGACAGATACCAACAATTCTTTCAGTTACCACTTTCTGGATCAATTTGTAATACGTTTCGTTCTCAAGCACTCTTACTCGCACTATTACTCCTGTGACTGTACCGCTGCTGTTTCTCGAGCGTAGTTGTCTCACACCTTGTTCCATGGTTTCCCATCCAAGATACATCGTGTTGGCAATATCGTATTGAGGTCTGGGCCAAGAGTGTGTTCGTGTAGTTTATAAGGAAATGTGAAGAAGACTCCAAGTAGAATTACATAAACTGTAACAAAATTAGATGCACTTGCCAAAGAATCGAGAATATTGGCCTCGACAGTGTTCTTCGGAGTGTGCGATGACTGTTCCACGTTCCACACTCAATTGGCTCATGCTAACTGCGGTCTCCGGCATAGTCGGTTTGTTCTCCATCAGCACTGATCTTGTCATAGATTAAGTACCACAAATCCGATCTGTCATCGGGTGATGATGATATACAGCTCCAGAATCGGAGCAAAGATAGATCATGAAGAAGGTTTGGCAGGATCCTTGAAAGGAAAAAGTGTTCAATACCTCTATAAAGTTAGTGACCAAAAAAACTCACAAGGGGGTAAAGAGTTCATTCATACCCCAATTCTTATTAGTGTACATAAAATACAGGACAGGTGACTTGAAAGTAGTGGGCTACTTTGCGTGAACGACTGCTTCCAAGTGACGTAAGACCGAAGTTAAACGGATAAATGGTGGGACTACCCAACTTCTGATTCAGCACGATTGTCGAAACACGCGGTTCCTTTTGAACTCGTGCTTTGAATCAGCATATTTTCTTATATAGAGGTCCAACAGAAGCTCCGAGGCCATAAAGGGTTGTTCTCAATTTCGTCACAATAATAGGTCGCCGAAGAGAACTTGAACACTGTTTGTTATACAAAGAATGGGAGCAGACCAAATTCACTAGTGTGCGAAGAGATCTGCAAGAGGAGCAAGCATGGCAGGGCAAGTCATGTCGCAAACCAAATAACTCTGAAAACCCCGTTTCATTCAACGACGACAATCCGAATGTGGAAGTTTCCACCGAGAGTATGCCCGGTTACTCTTACAGAGCAAGATTTTGCCGTCTCAGCCGTTCGATATGCTTCCACAGGTTTCGTGCTCGCCGGTGTTGTTCTCGATATGTCTGATACTAGTACCAGTAGTGTCTTACGATAGACGATAATATGCTTTATGCTACCTGCAAATGACCAAACGCCAAACGTAAGGCCTGAGATAGCTAGGCTGGTAGCTCACAAGTCGGGGTTACTTCGATGTTATGTCAGGAATGCATTTAAATGGTATGCTCTGATGAAAAATCAAATGTTCATGGGGATGCCGGACGCCAGGTGATGTGTGCAACTTACTTGGAAACTGTATGCTCATGACGACCTACAGAAGGCTTGTCAGACATGAATCGACAAAACGTCTAGGTAGAACCAAGGTGATCCTTTCATTGCACCATCTGTCGTGAAGCTACGCTGATTATTAAGTTATGATATTTAAGATCAGGCCCAGAGAAAATAGAAGCGTAATGGCCATACTGATACTGCGTGCCTGGGCCGCTGCAGTTTAGCGACAAGCTCAACCTGCGAACCGAACCATTCATAAAAAACGTAGCTTGACTTGCGACGAGTTGTTTTCTATCGTTCAAGCCATTAATCCGATGACGGTCAAGACAATGTGATACATAACATCGTGCACGTCGCATTATGATATATCATCATGATAATATAGCGAACGACTCCGAAAGTTGACCCAGTTGTTTGCATCAACTTGCAAGTGTCATAGTTATAATCGTAACCCGATTGATGCACCGAGCCCGATGCCTTTCAATCGTGTCAGCAGTAGAAGTATTTTCCTCCCTCGAACCGAGATATTATCGGGGTGCCATCATGTCCTCGTCGTTTCTCCCTTGTAAGTGTTCATACAGCTAGCACACTCAGCCGATGCTCTGTAGTGAGAACACTAGGCTCGCTTGAGTGCATTCTTCCTTGAGCTACCGCTGAGCTTCCCCTGTCCATCAAAACGCAGGCTTTGTCCAGTCTTTACTAGTCGAGGGTTCGATGACGTACTGCATAGAGGGATATGTAGCACTGTCAAACGATATCTTTTCGCGCACTTTTGCGATTGCATTGTTTCTGCGATCTCTGTATCCTTCGGCCACACGTTGAACGAGTCCGAAGATATAGTCGACGTTGTGTCGCTGCTTGAATGAAGACTTCAATGCAATCTCTCCATAAATGAGCAACCAATGCAAGGCTTCGATCTTCTGTGTTGTTTCAGTGTCAGGGCGAGTTTTCCAGATTCTGACAGCCGCTGTGTCGAAAATTGATCAAGGTACTGATCTGCACCCAGGGAATGATCCATCTTTCTCAGGAATTTTTGAGCATGGCCTATAATCATCCGGATAACTCTGGTGTCGAGAGGCTTCAATTTGAAATGTTTCTTCTCCAACTTGAGTCAGATATCGGGAATCCTTTCAAAACATGCGAAGTATGGACAGAGATCACAACATACGAAATATTTCCCTAAGCAAGGCAAAACCCTATGTGCGCCCAGGCGATGCACATAACCACCTAGTACGACCATGTTTCCGCGGTGACAAAAGTGATGGACACTATTGTGGTTTATTTGTGTACCATCTTGCATCGACACGTACTGCTTACCAACATGTACTACCTTACCAGAAGTTTCCTGTAATATCTCGGTTCTATGGCTCTGGACGAGGGCAAGAATCCCCGACGTTTACTTTCTTTTGACATCTTGAGCCGGTCTTCTTCGCCACTTGATGCCTCCAAGTCGCGTTCTCAGCCCTCTAAACCTCAGTTCACTTCTACTTTACAACAACGCATTGTCTCGGACGATGAAGAAATCACAATTGAAACTACGAGATCACAGGAATTATGGGCCGGCATCAATCTGTCTGAACCCCATTCAACGTCTGGTGCAAACTCATTGAAAGGGTTGAGTCCTATTCCTGAAGGAAAGCGGAAACTAGTACCTCTGAGGTCGACTACTCCCGACGCGACCGTGACTGCCTCATCGTCTCGAAATCGATGGGAACAATTGCGACAACATGTACTTCCCGTTCCGAGTCACTCAAACACACCACCAATACCAGGTTTGCCTCCAGGAGTCTCTCAAACGCCTCTTCTGTCAGTCAAGAGCCAGCCCTCGTTACAGAAACCTTCTCGGTTGGGACTTTTGGGCTTCCGTCATGTCGTAGAACATGCACGAGAAGCAGACGAAGCTCGTAAAGTCTCTCAAGAGTTTGAAAAAGTTTGCTGGTCCATAAGGATGCCTGATCCTGGAAAACTGAAAGCCGATTCGAACTTGACTGCCTCCTCATTGCATCTAGCATTCGCCTCTAACACCTCTCTCGCCTCAGATGGTACTTCGACCTTGGAACGCTATCCACACGTGGACACAAAGCATGGCTTACGTCGCTCACAGTCTGTTCAGTCACTGAAGACTTATCACGCCGTTCATAGTGTTAAACCGGTCTATCATCTATTGTTACAGCAATCTAATTTTCTGATGGAGAGAAGGACAACTTTCGTAACCCTGCCTCACGAATCCCTCGTTTTGTCTACGCTGTTGGACCCATTTTTGTCTCCGGAGGAGAATCAATGGTTAGAAGAGGAAAGGTGGAATGCGATTGAAGCCTTCGAGATCATCACGAGGTCTTGGGCGCCGAATAACGAGGTAAACTTTGATTACAGTCCTTTCTCTCCCCTGCTAAAAGAATCTTTCCGTAGGAAAAAGGTATCGAGCGTTATCTATGGTGCTGCAAAGCGGCCACCATTCCTCCGGGGGCGATGCGAACACGTATTCTGAACATTCTCCGGGGACTTATCACATCCACTGAAAATAACCACGTCATATCTACGCCGCAATGCTTTCAAACGCTAGCTCAAGGTCTTTTCTCCCTTCTTCCCCATTTACGACCCTTATTCAGCTCCCCGGTCGCCCATGAAGAAATACCTCTTTTGATGGACGTGATCTCCCAAGTTTGCGATGGCTGTTGCGGTGAACTCGACGCTCATCTTGTTCAGGAGGAGTACGGCGCAGCTTTTTCCGACAAAGATGACAAGAACCTTATCCGAGAAGTCTTACTCCTCGAAGGCCTATCACGTTGCCTGGAAGATTGTCCGAACGACAGTCGAGTGTGGTTGTTACAAAACGTAGTCGAACAATACTGGATCAAGGTCCCAGAAGAGACGAAATTGACGCCTCTACTCTCTGCGATATACATTCGCACTCTCAAAGCCCTTAGTCGTGCTTTACTTAATATTCTCCTCGTGCCTCTGGACCAGGGGGCATCATCGCAAAGGGCTCACTGTGTTGCACAACTTATTCAAAGTAGATTGATTCCTGACATGGATGCATTAAATGCTGTCAAGCCGGAAGCGAAAATCAACGTTATCAAGACTGTCCTTCAAATTAGCTGTATGGACAGCAGCAGAGGACCTGTACAATGGGGGCTCTCGCTACTGCATACTTGGTACTGTGGGACTTCGGTTTGGAAGTCTCATCTTGAACTGACCCTTCAAGAGATTGTGGGTACTTATTCTCCACCACCATCTATATGTTGATTAATTCCATGGTCTAGATATCAAAGGGCACCTGGTCGAACGTCATCCTTCAACTTTCAACTCTGATTAGACTTCTTCCTGACGAAGTCAGAAAACCTATGGTGACACTCTTATTGCCGCTTCTGTATGACGTGAGTTCATCATCCTTCGACTGTCTATGGTTCGTTCACTCACGATAGAGACTCGTCGATGGACCGCCACCATTCCCTTGTATCGCACTCACCAATCTCCTAGACACTATCGCACGGTTATATCCTCAGATTTTCTACAAACCACTCTTCTTATGCGCGGCGTCGTCGAAAGAGTTCAGTATCATAAACCACCTTTGCGTGATTGGCATCGTCTCCAAATTCTTTTCAGACTTTTGGATACGCGATGCGGAAATGGTATCTGTTGCATTGATGAGTGACTTCGGGAAGAAAGGGCTCGAAACGGAACCTAGGACGCGGACGAAAACGCGACTTGGGCAAGCCGTCGTAATGTTGGAGTTCATTGCATTTATACAAAGCACACGGCATGAGAAAGAGTTATTTCATGTCAGTGAGCTTTCTGCTTGTATCAAGCATCATTACCGACTGACTCGAGCCATAATGTTCTTTTTCATAGTGCTCTGATAGTTTACGGGCTGAGACGTGCAAGTTCATTGCAGCTTTGGAAGCACGTCTTGCTATCCTGCTAGAGGCTAGGGTGAGCTTCTTTACTTTGATTTTGACAACTCGCGCCTAAGAAGAGATCCAGGAGCGTACAACCTCATTGACTACGTCTCAACGTCTGCTTCTGTGTGTTATGCTTAGGGAGATGAGGCTGTTAACTCGTTCTCTAAGTTCGTGAGTGTAACGATTATCTCCGAATCTACTTTCACCTCGAGTCATGACTTTCAGCATTTCTTGGCTTGTTCAAGCCGTTGGATGGTGTATAGATATCTACAGAGACGATTACTTGGACCCCGAAGAAGAGGAAAAGAGTACAATTGACCAGATACAGGGGTTATACTTGGCTGCACAGGATAGTGTCCGTTCCATGACTCAGGTAACTTTGTTCTTTGTGCTTCGACCTGTTCAGTCAATTTGTCTTTAGCGTCGAAGTACGATGGTTCTCTCCAAGTCGCTTTCAAAATCCTTATCAGCAGACGATCAGCCTACAAAGACCTTAGCTGTCTTGGTGGCCATGTTTGTCCAGAGACAGTCTTTGTTAACTTCAGTCTCAAAGGGATTTGTGAGGAAAGCCATGAAACTTTTGGTCACAATGTCAACGCTACTGACCCCAACTGAATATCGTCGTCTCTGTCCATACCTATGGGATTTACTTCGAAATGATGGAGACGCTTCTCTGACCGCTGCGGTATGTGATTCTAATCTTCTGTTCTACCGCATTAATCAGACTTGACTAGGTGTGTTTTCTCATAATGCAATGTGCCGAAAAGATTCCTTTAGATCTTTTAGCTGTCATTGAAGTCGATTTGCAAAGGCAAAAAGCTTTCCCTCCTACGTTCAGAGCTCTTGACAATTTCTTTCTCTAGTTCTAATGATGATACAAAGCTAAACGCCATATACAGGATTGGAATTCTCTTCAATTGGCGGTACCAAATCATCTCTCAACAGTTCGTTGCGGATCGTGCGCGGCGTCCTTTCAAAGTGGTTCGAGGACCACTTGCTTTTGTTTCTACTGACATTGGTTCTACTGCATATATTCGAGAGGACGACCCCAACGAAATGAAAGACAATCTCCCTGCCGAGTTGAGAAAGCGTTTGGTTGAAATTGGATGGAATCATGACGATGCCCCTATTGACCAATATCAAGAATGGATAAAGGTTCCAATATCTCTTTTATCGTCTCAGCAATTAGATCGCCTAGAGAATATTGGTCCAGACGTTGCACCACCTCCTTCGCCGACGACGTTGAACCTGGGCACATTACCCTCTTTCACGGGGGACAAGAGTGAAGATATTGGACTACTACGACGTAATTCAAGCACTGGTGGACCCGTTCATACTTTGAAACGCAGAGCCGTCTTTGTTCCATCCCTCGCTCTCATGTTTCCTCGTCTGGCATCATTGGTGTTTGATTCCAACTTAGCGATTTCGTCCGCTGCTCGATCAACAATGCTCGATATAATGCGCAATGACCCTACTCTGATCGGTCGTCCAGTATTAGATTTATTCGCAGGAGAACAGAAGGATATCCAATCCGCAGTTGCGATACTTGATACTTTTTTCCATGTCCAGAAAGTTCTGCCATACCCTATCTCTCACTACTTGTTTAATAACTTGGCTGGATTTCTGAAATGGGCGAGTCGCCAACCCGAAGAAACTAACTCCCTGCAAGACTTTGCTCATACTGTTCCCATCCTCGCACGTCTTGTTACGCAAGTCAGTGGTCTGTCAATACGTGACATCCGACGAGCGAAAATCGAGCCTTTCCTCGTCCCTTCCGGATCTCTCTGGTTCTCTTCTGCTGCTCCTTCCGGCCCTATGTTTCCTCGAAATATAGAGCCATGCAGTGATCTATTTGGCAGTTTACCATCTGATGTGGTGGCAATAACGACCATCCGTGTGTCGCAAAACATGCTACTCTTAGCCATGTTGCAAAGGAACCATCATGATGTACAGCTTGTCAGAAAGAGCATGTCACGTCTCGAGCTCCCAACAACAACTCCGATCAATCAATCGCCTTTGGAATTGGTAGATTTCGTTCCTTCTAGAAGAAAGAAAGAACAAATCAACCCTAGCCTGACATGCCTATCCCTCCTGCTTTCCCGTAGTCATGTTATGCTTATTGCACAAATTTTTCGTTCCATGTCACGACATTTAAACGATCTTAACGAATTAGCTACCCTCGTCGACGGTTTGAATCGCATCCTCCTGATGCATGGCGATGATATTGGCATCGTCAGTCAAGTCATCATAGGCGAGTTTATTCGCGAAAAACAAATTGTCCTTGCTCCTGACCCAGTATCATAGCTTTAATGGTCGCTAGTACTCGGTTTCGTCGTCTCTTCACTTCCGGTGGTGGTTACGCTCTCTTCATGCCAGCACTTCTTAAACTTTACACAGAAGCCCAAGACCATCCGGGCATTAAGTTAGCTATAGAATACGGAGTGAATCGTTTCTATGCGCTTCACCACGAGTCTTTTGTCTTTCAGACATTGGATATATTGGCTCATGTGACCGCCTTGCCACATATTGATGTTGAGCCACTCGGAAAGAGCATATACAACCTATTCTTTGCTCTACGTAAAGGTGTGCTCCCTTTGGCTCCGGATGCAGCTGGAATCCACCAAGCGAACAGGGTTCAGGAGCGGGAGGCTCTCATTATGAATACTGCCGAAGAAAAGCCTCAGACATTTTTGAACCTCCTACGACGAAATCAAGCCGTTGGTGAAAACCAGTATCTTGCCCTCGACTTGCCCGAGGAGTATGAAACCAGTCGTCTTGGTATGGACGATTTTGTCCGTCTGTTTCTTACCGTCATCGCTCACGATGCATCCATCATCCGAGCTGAACAATTTCTGCGTCTTCTACGCAATCTGACTCCATACTTATACCATGCTTCTTCAAACGCCAGGGCAATTCTGCGAGATGGAATTGATGCCTTAGCCACCCTTCTTATGAAAACATCTGTCAAACTGAAAATATCCGATTCGGGCGAAGGCCACTTTTCTTTGTCAGAGAAAATACCGGAGAATCAGTCACTGGAAAAGTCGCGATCTGCGAGCAACATTACGATTATGCGATTAGACTATCTGGCGTTGATTATTTCATTTGTTCGTGCTGGCGGTTCACTCTCCTTGGCTGCTGTGCTCCGCACTACTGAACTGATCAGAACGATGCTCAAAGAAGTGCCTCTGGATGTTAACCACGGCATTTCCAACTTTATACCAAGTTTAATTCGTGCTTCTTTTATGCGAGAAAACCCACCACCTCTCAAAGAGGTGGTGGCACTTCTGGAGGAGTTGGCTCCTCTAATTGCTCAGTATAACTGTAACTCCGTCATTGACTTTTCAGGGACATTCCAAACCATCTCGGAACTTGTGGGCAGTTCACTCTATTCCAGTCAACCCCGATTTTCACGTGCCGTGGTCTCCTGCATCTGTGCTCCTGCCTTGTTGTCCTGCGAAACGGCAGCATCGGGAAATTTTTTAATGTCTCTGCCAAGTCGTCATAGCATTGTTGCACTCCTGGCACAGTGTGTTTTCCTCCGTGGTGCCAATGTCATAGTAGAAGTTGCAAAACGGGTTCCTTCCTATGATTACCTTGCTGGAGTGGTGTTCCCCCTTGTCCTTTCACTCAAGACACAAAAAACTCATGTTCAAGATGGCCAACTCGGAACATGGCATCAAGATTCCATTAGGAATGCTTGGATCTGTTTATTATCGTTTGCTATGTCCACGTGTAGAAGAACACCGCATCTGTTGGAAAGATCCAGGTCTCAAGGAAGACAGCGATCGAACGACGGGAAGAAATCCTCTCTTCCTTCTTTCCTCATCGCGTTACAAATTGTCAAAGTTATTGTAGTTCGCGCTGGGACAGAAATATCCACCCACATTCCTGGTCTATGGCTTTGGATGAGGGCATTCCTTGTCGAGATTCTAGCAGATGGAGATGCCGGGTTTGCTATCAATTACACCGAGGTTTCGCCTCTAGCATCTCCTACAAGTTCGCCACAATCTAGCCTCCATCTTGACCCGTTCCAATCTTCGGTGTCTGGCAACTCATTGACCGCGCCTCATCCGCACCCTTTCCCTCACCCCCGTGTGATTGACTATTCCCTCTGGTCCTTCTTGGAAGTGCTTTGTGTCCATCGTAACCCTCTAATTCTTCAAATGAGGTTTTTCGTGACGGAGAAACTCGTCGAGCTAGAGCACGGCCTCCAGTATCGGCGCAACGGCCTACGCGGCCGGCACATACCGTCAACTGTCTTTTCAAAGCCTCGAAGACATGCTTCAGGAATGCTGTCTTCTACATCTTCCGGCTCATCGCCCCTGATTGCATCGCAGTCCTCTTCACAATATTTATATCCGGATTCCTCTCTAATTTCACTCGAAGGGGGCAGGCAGCCAGGATATAACGTCCTTTCGTCTCCTGACAACATTAGGGGCCCCAAAATTGTCCATCTTGGCCCAATCTCCGTCCTCGCGCGTACCCCTTCTCCAGGTAGAGGGAAGGAACCGGAAGGCATGACGACTACGACTAAGATCAAGTCGGTAGCACTCGCTCGTGCCACTTACAAGCGAATACGGACAGTCCAGAAGTCGATGGGTTACGAAAACCTGTTGCCAATGCCACAGAACCAGGAGAGCGACGGTGATGATGTATTTACGACGATGTGGACCCAGAAGGAAGTTCTTGATGCTATCGCAAAGGAGACGGACCAGTTGGTAGAAGAATTTGAGAAGTTAGCTCGAAGTCAAGACGGAGGTGGGCACATGGAGCCGTCACAAATGGGACCCTCATGAAAAAATAGATAAACCTCCGATTACTTTGCACATTTCCGTTTTACTTATTTGTCATCCAAGCTTTCGTCCAAGTATGTATCCAATCACAACCATGAAACCTGTATGTAATACTGTTATAGCATTTCTTAAATCATTCTAAGTGTAAAAATTCGTTATCTACAATAGGAACTCAATAAATTGTATGTAAGAGTATGATGTGATATAGAGTAGATTGCAAGGAACAACAAAAGGGAGTTTATCAGCGTCTGCATCGTCTCAGGGTATCAAGCCAATGAGGACTGATCCAACCACAATAGCAATCAAGGTACAAACGAGACAATTATCCCGCAGAATGGCATCGGCGCCATTTCCAACCGCCATCAGGAGGGTGGAAGCATTAACCACTTTGATCTCAGGTGTTAAAAAGGATGCATTCGAACCATACGTATATGCAGTCACACCAACTTTGCGCTCCGCGGAGTCGCTGCACTCAATGGTAATTGATCGAACAATTGCATAAAAATGCCCAGCGACTTTGAAATCGGGGTCATTCCAGTCAATCATACCTAAGGGTCGAAAAATAATGGCAAGTTGCTTTATGCTAGCGAGACAAATACACACCTCCTCCCCATTGGATTGTGCCGAGGGCATTGCTGTCTATACCTGCAGGCCAGATGCTGGCCGGAGGTAAGCACTGGTCCGATGACTGGGTTACTGCGGCACATACGAGAGTTCTACCCTAGAAGGTGTACTCGGAAAATGGCTAACACCCTGCGTATCAACAGTATCTGCCTCTTTCAATGTCCGGACTATTTTTCCATCGATAGACCAGGTCAATTTGTTGGGTTGCCAATCAATCTGTCAATTAACACAGATGAACGATGGATCAAGGATGCAGTGACCTTTAACATACTGTATAATCATGAAAGTTGGCGTATGTATCGGCAAGTCCCGTCTCTACATGACCATTGCTCGTTCCCTCAGCTAAAAAGAGTCGTATATATCAAGCCATCGAAAACAAAGATGACACGTACGGACATAACCCTGCCAGAAATAATTCGTCTGACCCTCGGTGACTGCATCGCCCGGCCACTCCCAGTCTATCTCATCTCTGACGTCGCTCATCGTGATAAAGGCGGTAACGACACCTCCCCATCGACCAGTTTTCACTAGACCAATAATAAGCACGTAGCGTCTCTGATCAGAAGCCAGTAGCCGGTCACTCACTTCGAGCAGTGATTTTTCCGTAGTGCACGTAGCGAGTAGAAGAAAGACGTGTTCCACCCATTTTATCCAAAGTCATGATCATGTCGCCACCGGAGGAGTTCGTATTGATGATTTTTCCTGTATTGAGGACCCAATCTACAATTCATGGGTGGGGACCGCTCCCTTAATATTGATATAATTAGGACGCACCATACGATGAAGCATCACCATCATATATTGACACATTTTGGATTCGGTTGAAATTGGAAAAGGTCAGCTGTCATACTTCATGAACTTCAACACATCCCATGGTAGGCACTAGACAAGAAAGATACATTTGCGTCCTGACAGATGGGATTCGGTCTGCATGAGCCAATGGAAGTGGACCAGAGAGGATTGCATCCTCCCAGACAGAACTAGAAATCAATTCGTCGAACCATAGACAATAACCAGCACAAGAGTTGCAACGGACGGTATCTGTACTGCAGTAACCATATTCACCTAGCACAATTCGCATTGTGAACAAGGCATCAATGAAGTGATCAAGACACATACTGCAACACGGATAATGCGATGGACATTTTGTTTTCGAATTGCTAGATTGGGCAAATAGATTTTAGTACTATATACTGCTATACAGACTCTAATGCGCACCAGACAACCTGGGATTGAGCCTTCGTACTATCGGCCAAAAAAGACAGAAGAATAGGAAGCACCGTTGTCAGGGAAGAATGCATGGAATCCGACTGCTCGCAGGGGGTACGGATGGCGAACGGGTACCGCGACGCAGCCCAAACATTTAAGTATTCCGGATCTCTTTCTGATCATTTTGTAGCATGAAGAGTCGAAGTCAACGTTGTCAGGGGCCGCCGAATGATTGCCAGGCGATGCTAGTGATGGCATCATATCACTGATAGACATCAACCTCACCGTTGTCATGCATCGCTTCCTTCGTTCCCCACAGACCGGCTTGTTGAAATGTGTCATTATAAACGATTTCAATTACGGAGAAGTTTTTAAAATATGTGGTACACTCTGATAGTCATGTTCGTCTATGTGTGTCTGGACAGACAATACCAGCTCACCCCGGTAACCGCGAAAACAGAGGGAAAAATAAAGCCAAGAAGAAACAAAATCTGAGACATAAGAGTTTACACAAAGACTCCACGGTGTGTTGAATTGGCTGGGATATTCGAGTATTGAACCCAAGAGCAAAAATTGGGAGCCGATTCGGTATTAAATCTGCAAATATGAGTGCATTCCTCTTCAGATTCCATGTGCCTTACCTAGAATTGACGGGACTGGACCTCAAAATGTGACGTTGTCGAAAGTTGAAATCAGAGGGAGAATGTGGCGCGCGGAATCCGGAGTATTGGAAGTTGTTGTGCAAACGTCGTGCTTGAAAGAAGCCAGAGTGCGAAGTAATGGGTCCAAGCAAAGATTGACGAGCAGAAGGATCAAAAGCGAGAGGAGCATTCATGTTGTCATGGGGAACGTCAGAAGCTGGAGCAAGATCCAAAAGCGCAGACTTATGGCGAACATAGTATACACAGATTTCATGCCCAACGTAGAACTGTCCGTGAAGAGTTTCTTTGGCTTCTTGGGCGATAACAGCCGTTTCATATTCGACGATAACAGAAGTAGTTTCATCAGATGGACTCTCGACCAGGCTGAGCTTCTTAATGCGTCCAAAAGGATAGAACAAAGGGTGCATATCTTGTGTCTGAGAGAAAAGGAGCGATGGAAGATTTTGAACAAGCAAAGTGGGTGTCGGGGTTAAACTAGCAGCAAGAGAAGCGAGCTCTATCTCGTTGGTACTGATAGACGTCGCAGAGGAATTTGCGGAGCCGCTATCTTGGTTTGAAATAGACGAAAGAGCGCGAGAATTTGGTCTAGGCTCAAGAGGAATTGCACGGTCGCCACCATCAAGGAAACCTATTTGAGATGAGCTGCGAAAACCACTTATACGTAACACGCGGTTGCAACACACCTCCAGATCGTTGGACAACAGCCCAAGATATGTCAAGGCAGTGACCTCTGAAACGAAGTTGGTCAATATACGCACTCTTATTATATATTGACACACTTAAGTTGAGTCCTAGTCAGGGAATCCATCGCAAGTTTTGCTTCTTCATGAGTCGACATAACGACAAATCCACGACGACGAGAGGAGTTATCAACGGTGGCCAGAATCACGCAATGCGTGACTGTCCCGTATCGAGAGAAAAGGTTCATAAATTCAGTTCTCGAATGAGCAGTCAGACAGGCAACATTAAATTCACAAGAGCTTCCTACTTTGTGAGAGAAAAGGGTAAACCGAGCACGTACAGATTTCGTCGATCGTCGGCCGGTCGTTTTGATCGTTGGTTCAGAGGAACGAATATCGGACTGACACGCCTAGACGATGTCGACAATCAATTCATCAAAAAGCTTGAGTGCGCTATATATGCGCTCCAGCAAGGATTCAACATACAGATTGGCTCCATGGATGAAGTAACCTGACAAACCCAGGGCTTTTCTAGGGAAGGCGACATGAGCTACAAGAACCAGAGGGCTGCTCTAAACTTACGAAGCAGAGTCCTGGTCATAGAACGCGAGTTCTAGGTGACCGCCAAATGTGTTTTGAAGATAACGGGAACTTTTGACACGTCCTAGTTGAAGGCGGGCCATGAACTCGGCATCTAGTGAACAAAAATGTGATTCAGACCTATAAGTGCATTGAATAATGCAACAATTTCGCCACTGTCTTCTATATCATCAATTAGCTAGGCCACTCAGCACGCAAGGCGCTAAATAACAAACCGCGGGCAGCAACGTTCTCAACCTTTACCGCGTTGAATGCTGGACTTTGCCAGGTTGTGAGGTTGCAGGATTCGGGACTCGTCAAAGGAGATGGAGCCAACATGCTCGCGCGATGGTGAACAGAGAGAGGGAATCGCTGGAGAGGAAAAACCAAGAAGTATGATGAAAGGAGTGATGTGGGGACTGGGCCAAGCAAGAAAAGAATGTGGTGGCAGAAAGCAAGAAGGAGTTCCGATCCGAAATATGTTCATTTAACTTTCAAGTATCTTCGGCAAGGCATCGCGTCACTCCACTTTTCGTGTAACCACTTCAAAATCGGTTTCGATAAATCAACAACAATCACGGCGAGGTCCATATGCTTCACGAAGCCTTCTCGTGCTAATCATGATTCTTCTTTTTATCAAATTATCTTTTACCATACATCGTGAGCATGATTGGCTTCGAAGAGTCAACGAAAAGTCAACGGCAGCCATGAACGCCATTATCCAACAAGCAGATGAGCATAGTCCACGGCACTTGACCTGTGTCCCACACCAGGAAAAGGTGTCCACCGGAGTCAACTCGTCGTGCTCAAGAATTTGTCTATGAAGGTAGCTTTGAGCTCCTTGACTGCTCGGAAATTGAGTTACGAGCGCTCGATATCACTAATTCACTCTCGTTGACAATTATTCCCGCTCTTTCTCCTGTTTCCAGGGTCCATCCCGAGTCCAACCTACGTGGCGGAGATGTAGTTCGTTCTCATAGTCCCGCTCATCTCCTGAGCCTGCATGAGTCGGTTTCGCTTGGAAAGGTACGCAAGAAGCCTTTTACACTCAAAAGCATCTTCCTCGTGCTTCTTGAGAGAACTTAAGCAATAGAAAATGGCACGAAACGATCAGAAAAAGCCGCCCTTTGGATAGCTTAGTATAGTAACAAGGGATAGGTGGACATAAGCCTTCCAGTGCAATTGTCGCAATGACAACCTTAGGTGGCCCAAAATTTGGGCACCAATACAATGTATATCATTCGATGTTAAGTAAGGCTCAGAGCCTGGACTCATGCCTAAGGGAAAGTTTACTGCCAACGTAATGCTTCGTAGATCATCGCAACCCATGAATTCCTCAGCTTTCCATCACAGAATCGCATGTCTTGTTTCTTTGTTAGCTTCGGTAATCGGAAAAAGTTTATCGAGACCGGCGGATGTCGCGAGGGGTCCCGATACAGTTCACGACGTTGATGCTCAAGACGCGTATGTCATTGCTGTTACGAAAGTTTTTGGAGGCAGATTACCGAGGTTAGTAGACTTAGCAAGTCAGCTTACATTTCGGGACATGGGAAACGAGTATCTGTGGTGGCCGTCTATTATAACTGAGTAATTGTAACGGCGACCTCACCGTCTAAAAATTTGCCACGGAAGGGATCTGACGAATTCTTATTCGAAAGCTGTGGCATATAAAGTAAGTTTAATTAAAGCTTTAGAAGGCATAGAGGGATTTTACTTTCAATAGGCAACACGTCCTGGGATATCCTAGGTGTGCCGCTCACGATTTGGCAGCTAGTAGCAACTTCATATTGCGCCACCAAAGATAGAGAAACAGCAGCAGTGTCGATACTGCATATTCAAGAGGGGTATGAGTAATTGTTTTGCGCCTGCGGAGGGTAATAACACGATTTTGAAGAAATCTTCTTTACGTTCCCTGAGTTTAACGGATGAAACGCGAAGAGCATCTTACCCCATACAAAGCAAAGATACAAACAGAATAAGTGATGCATCGTTGACTGCCGCGGCGGATCCAGAACTCTGGAATGAGCGTGGTCCCCAAAACTTCACATTCCGGAGCAGACTAGGTCTTTGAAGTTGACTATATGGTAACAAGGCGAGTCGGGTCCAGGGCGAGATGGACTTGCAACGATGTACTTTGAGACGTCATAGAGTCATGATCCACTTCCACTTTTGCACGAGTACACGCCTACCGTTACAGTGACCACCCGTCCTGAGGTCCGAGGTAAAGTCAAAAGAAATATGCAAAAATTAAAAGTGCGGAGCCCAAAAAGTATGGCCAGGGCTTCGTTAAAAGGCGATGCATTCCTGTCGCGAAATAAGTACCCAGTTCTGCGACTACCACTCCTACTAGCTTACTAACCTTCAACCCTCCTCTCTGAAAATGTTTGCTCGCGTCTCTTCTGTCATCGCTTTCGCTCTATGCGCTTCTGCTACTGCTGTCCTCCCACGCACGGGCGCTTGCAACACCGGACCAATTCAGTGCTGCAACAGTGTCCAGAGCGTTCGTACACATTTTTTGCTGCCTGTCGTGTCATCGACTGAAATGGACCTTACAGGCCAGCAACCCCGAAGTTGCTTCGCTCCTTGGTCTTCTGGGTATTGCTGCTGGTTCCGTCACCGGCCAGGTTGGAGGTAAATAGGTTCAAGAATATTGTTGGAGACAAGGCTGACACTGCGTTCAGTGGATTGCACCCCGATTAGCGTCATTGGAGCCGGCGGCAACAGCTGGTGAGTTTCATAGGAATATGATACCTGATTTGAGCGTGATTCGATGCTGTTGAAATAGCAACGCCCAACCTGCATGCTGCGAACATAGCAACTTCGTAAGTCCTAGCTTCACTTAAGATGGTCAGATTTTGAACTCGTCTTACCTCAGAACGGCGTCGTTGCTCTCGGCTGCACTCCAGTCAACCTCAACGTTTGAAGAGGTCGCTTGGGATAACAAGAGTCCTGTTCAGGCAGGAGGTGGTGGTGCAGGGCTCTTGAGGATCAATCCTTTTCCGTTGCTGAATGTCCCTTGGAATGGTGGATGGTTGGAAGATGTCGCTTTACCTTTTCAATTCTACAGTACAAGCCAGTTATCACGTTAATCAAAATGTTCATACGGTTTTGTACTATTTAAACCCCAGGTTTGAGGATCGGGGAGGATCGCTTGGAGCCGTAAAACAGTTGAGAGACTATTGACCAGTTGAAACTCCTTGGTCATTAGTCGGAGCTCCGCCAACAGAGGTTGAGAGAAGCAGGGCCATAAAAAAATCCCGTCTATGATTTGAAGGTCTCAGGAATAACGCTAACAAGTGACACTGGATCAGGTGAACGTTGGGTAGAAGTCCACATACTTCTTTATATGTTTGTGTATTTTCTGCTCAGCTACCCAAGGATGCATGCATGTCGCATGCCCCCACGAGAATTGGCGACATGTGACAAGTATATACCAAATATTGAGTCAAGGCGAGAGATGACGAGATTTGTAGATTGAGATGTATATTATCGCGGCGTTCAGCTACCACGAGATCTCCGCTCCCTGGACAAGGTTGGTGACATAATCATCGAGATATCATCGTGGCCAAGCTCGAAGTGTACGGCAGAGTGGAGTTGGTCCGCAGAAAATGGCGACCGTAGACACAATTTTACTCGGGACCCATGAATAGTGAGTAGTCAGAATAAAAGTTATGTGAATGCGCGTTCTCTCGTTATCATCCACTAGTGTAGGAAAGTCTCTCCATAGAATGCTGATAGGCTGCATACCGCAGTCGACGAACCTGCCGTGTCCTTCGACCTACGAAGCAAGATGGTCAAATCGAAGTCGATTAAAGGGGACCATAGTGATTTCCTCACTTATCGTTCCTCGAAGAAACCGGTGGCTGGCATTCAACTCACACGAGCACTCGCATAAGATTCGTCCGCGATCCTTCAGTTCGGTTTAAGAACTGCGGCCTGGAATTCGTAAGAAGGACCATCAAAACTTTACGAAAGATTCTAACAGTACTTACAAACATGAAAAAGGATGTTTGGGCTGTCACATCAACAAGTATGCTCAACATGACCCAGCCATTATGCTGGACAGGGCCTGTAATTCGAACTAGACTTGTCATCAGTATCGCGGTAGGCACGTAAAGAGAAAATTCGCAATTCGTGTGGTTCAACAACCGGTGTCATTTTTTCAACTCCGAAGATGCTCTGACCTTTTCAAATCCACTCAAAATCCACCAGCCTACGGAACAAATCTCACTGGTTCCACTACTGTCTACTTACTGTACAGAGGATAATAACTTCGAGCTACGATAGGTAAGTCTGTAGCTCAAGCGTCCCTCACGCTTGTTCCACATGCTGATCAACAGATACTTATTGCGCCACGAGTGCTGGTAGACTCAACCGGTGCAAGTAATAGCCGGACGGAGACACTAAGGTTTGAAAGTGTCAATGAGTATGTACTACATGTTTAATTAAATCAGAGCAGCGTAGCGTAGCCTTTCCGCCGTTACATACTCTAACTGAAGACAGAGAACAAGCCAGGATTGAGAGACTGTCAGCTTTGTCCATTACTATGTTAATCTCTGTCAACATCGTCAAGATGTAAATGTCGACCATCTCAGAGAATCTTGTGCTGACGGTATGCTCAACTACCAGGCTCGATTTTGTTCAACCGAGTCCGAGAACAGCGCTGTATGATAAGAAACGATGGACTCTTCGATTGAAGGAGTTTCTTTACGTTTCCTAGAGCGGTGTGGCGAGTATCGATTACTATTTCCGACCCGATGCCGAAGAATGCGTAAAACGAGACCTGCACCGCGGCGAACCCAGATCTCTGTAAAGATCGGTCTTCACACCAAAATTTCAATCTGGACCAGACTAGGTCTAAATTCGAATCTGACGTTGACATTCTTGGAAATAAGGTCCAAGTGGTCCGACATGCGAGGTGCCTACATCCACGTACACGTACACATTGTCAAAAAACGCTTCCATCTCCGTGCTGGGCGTCGAGTTACGGCGACTCGCTGTCCCGACTGACATGGTGAGATGAAAATCTGCGGAGCTCAAAAGGTATGCAGGACGACTTTAAAAGCCCAGCGATACGGCAGTGGATTCCTCAGTTCGAACACCTAGTTCTACAACTACCAGTTCTACTACTACAACCTCAACCAGTTTTATACTCACTCCATTGACAATGTTCGCTCGTGTCTCTTCCGTCATCGCCCTCGCTCTCTGCGCCTCTGCTAGCGTCCTGCCCCGCACTGGTGGTGGGAATTGCAACACTGGCCCAATACAGTGCTGCAACCAAGTCCAAAGCGTTCGTTATATTTTTTCAGTATTACCATCTCATCACTGACGAAAGAGAAATCTTACAGACTAGCGACCCAGCCGTTACCTCGCTTGCTGGCCTTTTGGGCATTGCTATTCCCAATCTGACTGGTCAAGCTGGGTGTAAGTACCTCTTGAAGAAATCGTTGAAGGACGGAACTGACAAGATGTCTCCAGTGAACTGCAACCCCATTTCTGTCATTGGTGCCGGCGGCAACGACTGGTACGTTCCTTCGTATCATACATATACATACATGGATTTAAGATTCGATCACTGATTACTGAATCAATAGTTCTGCGCAACCCGTGTGCTGCAGTAACAACAACTTCGTATGTCCTAGCTTCACCTGCTATGATCAGACGCTGACTTATCTCACCTTAGAACGGACTAATTGCTTTTGGTTGCACTCCTATCAACCTCAACCTTTAAATGTCGTAACGGTGGAGGTGGTTGGAAGCGATCCATAGCTCGTGAGGATCGCGTCTTCGTTGCAACGTTCTTTGACGGTGGAGGGGTGAGGGGCGTTGATCACATTTTTCCTAAACCACAAAGCCAGCTATGATATATACGGAGGAATATTATGTGATTCTTCTCTGGAGGGAGGGACTGACGGATTGGCCGTGTTCTGCACTCGTTTGAGTTTAGTCTGACTTTAGGGCATTGGTAGCATTGCCATCAACCGCGCCAACCAAAACTACAGCGAGAACTGAACATGGAGGGCATCCTCCGAAGTATTTGGGCACGAAGGTGATGACAGTGTCGTTGACGACGGCTTCAACTGTCATCCGGAAGTAATCCACGAGATATGTTCGTTTGCCGTCTCTGTGGCTCGCAAAGGCCTGCACCATTTCTTTCCACTCTTCATTGACAAGCCACAACGTCAAGTCTGAGAAAGCATTATGGTAAGCATGAAGTAAGTATACACTGAATATGAGAATTCAACTCAATCGAAATACAACGCCAAAATCAACCCACTGCAGCCTCGATAACCATCTCAACTCTTCTCCTCCCACATTTCATATCTACCCGCAGCCAAGCTCTCTTTGTACGCTCCCTCCACCGATTCGCACAGTGTATCCAATGCTGCCAACGCCTCCGTCAAGGCGGTTAGCGAGGATAGTTTATCTATGATATGGATCGACCAGTTTGATCGGTGGAAACAACGGGAACAGGTTGTGATATACATACCGTACATCTGTATCCGAACCTGAATGGTATTTTCAGAGGGGTGGGGCGCACTAAGGAGGGAATACAGCATCAGCACCCCTAAACGGAAGGATGAAACAGGAAATGTCAGAAGAAGAAAGAAGTGGAAGAAAGACAGGGTACGTTGGCAAGACAAAAATCAACACCCTCAAATTGAATGAAAAAAACAGAAGAATACATCAAAAGGAAAAGGGAGAAGAAAGAAAAGGGGTACATCGGCGGAGATGTGCATCGGAGATCAGGATAATGGTGAGAGATCGAAGACGAAAAACGTGTACGCGGAATACGCCGCGGCGCAGCTCGGACGGCGTCACGACGCGTCGATGTGAAAGGCCAGTAATTAACGATGTCAGTGTGATACGGAAAATGCCGTAGGGGAAGACAAAGGAAGGTAGGAGGTGGCGCGACATGACATGGTCGTTTGGAGATGTTCATCATCACAACACGGAGGTATATCTCTTACAGGTACGGTATGTCGGAGCGATATGACCGAGATGTGATAGCGTTCGAGAGGTAAGAAATAAGGGCGATTCGCGGAGAAGTTGACAAAGCCAGGTTCTGGAGGATAATCACCTGTAACCACAGAACTCCACTTTTGGGCTAGAGCATGACCTGAGATTGTGACTCAGAGAAGAAGTAATTTTGGTGCATACTTTTTCATCAGCATCCATCGGAGAGCATTACCCATCGTATGGGTCTCATCGTATATCTGGTAAGTCGCAGCCGACAAATCAGGCTCATGGCCTTTCATCTACGTCGAGGGTCTGCATCCGCTGGCGTTGATTGTGCAGTGGATACTCACGAGGGTTATTTTCTTTGGTGATTCAGCCATTATGTCAAGTGTAATAGACCCTTCAATGCGGAGAAGATTTTTGGGGGTACACGTGACGGGGGATGATAAACAGGGGGTAAACAACGCGTCGTGGAGGCTTTGTGTCAAGAGCAATTGTGGAGACTGGGAGCCTATGGTCTATGACAATGAGATAGCTAGCAACGCGCTTCTGTTCCTGAAAATTCAGGAGCGTCAAGATACTGCCGCACAATGGTCAGACGGGGTCGCCAAATACAAGACGTCGCCAAATACAGGATGGTAGCCAAACACTGAACACAAACAAGGCTCTTTCAAATTCCTTTGTCCAGAGCAGTGACAATGGGTTATTCAATGGAAATCTTGGCTCGCTTACAGACTCAATGTGCCCCTTTGGGACGTATAAAGCAAAGTCGTTGGTCTCCGTTTCTTCCTCAGCAGAGTTCACCCTCTCTGGTCTCGTTCTCTCTAAGCTTGTGTTTTTTTTTCTCAGACAACTTATATTAAGGCAGTGCCTGTGCCCTGGTGGTTACTGATTTTCATCTCATCGTCAACACTACGATCCTACTCGGGCCCAAGTCATGGTTACTTTGGCTTCCGAACGCGCTTTTCCCGCTCAACGACCAATTCTTCCTCCTCTTCATTCTCTTGGTCTTCCCAATCCGCCCTTGCAACCGGGAACAACACATGCCTATCACGAACATATCTACGACAACACAGTGTGTTCTCCGTATTTTCCCCGAGCTATGCACCAACTCATGAAATTCTGTAGCTATGCCCCCGTCTACACATACCTCAACGGCAACCTCACCGAGCATCCATCTCTTCACCCTCATCCTCCCGCTCGTCCTCTCCCACACTCTTCGACATTGCCTCAACCTCAAGCCGTGCTTCCACACCCTCCACAGAGCCCGACACATCAGCATCAAGCTCAGCATTAACATCCACATCTCCATACACAGCACCCACTCCCATCCTCTCCATCTCTCCCCTACCTGCACGGGCCCCGCCCCACCCCACCGCGCCGCCCGTGCGCTTTCGCCTGGAACCCTGTACGCTCGCCGAGGCCCAAGCGATCATCCTCGTCCCGCCCCCATCCGCGCCCTTCATACCAAGTAGCTCCATGCCGCGACCCCCGCAGAAACAGCAGGCCCTACTCCTCCTCGGTCATTCGCTCGAGTATTTCCGCCAGCCGAATCGGCAGCTGGCAAAGGGTGCGAGGGTCCACCCGTATCGTATTACACAGAGTCGCCGGAGGGACGGGGATGGCCATATGCCTGATATCACGGGGCCGCGGGATTCTACTGCGCTTTGAAGGTTGTTTAATTGTTTCTTTTATGATAATGGAGATCACGATGTTCAATGAACACCTGAGAACCTTGATTGTATTTTTTGCATTAACGATTCCCCCTCGTGTATTACCTATAGATAGATCCGGAGGGACTGGCTGGCGATTAACGTCAGATGTAACTTGTATACCTTGTGTCAACTTGCACAATTACAATGATAACAATGATCTTTCTTGATGTCATGTTTTTGTTGTTAAAGAGCCTTTCAATGATATAGCATGCGCATGCCCTTCGAGCTGTGAATAGTACCTACGGACTTAGTCGGCGTCTTAGTAACTTTTGTGAAATGACAGAGATGCCTTTCTCGCTCAAAGAAAAGAAAAACCCCACTCTCGCCGCCTCTTCTCCTGTAATCCACAGAAGCTCCTGAGTGACCGAGTCTTCCGAGTCAGAGTCAGACCAGGTGCTGTCCAAGATACACTACTAGACACAGCATCCAGATTCATCGTGCCCAGCGGTATCTGGAACGTTTTCGTACGCTGAAGTTAATGAGACCGTAAGGTGATCAAGCTGGCCGCAGACGCCTCTGAAGATCAAGCGAAAAGCGTCCGCGTATGAAGGACAGAATTTGGGAACGATCCAAAACTACTTCTTCGATACCCTGAAAGACGACGATGGGTGTGTAGGTCTGAGCATCATGGTTAGCAGCGTCGAAATCTTCAGTTCATTCCCGATCACGATCACAATCCACGACTTCTAGCCTCAGCCGCAAGACTGCTTGGCGGAGGCTGACACTCACATAAACTCGGGTAGACTCAGCCCTACGATAATTCCCGCCCGTGTGTTTCTCGTCTTCGCTATTTCTCTCGCCCTCGGCGCCTCCGCGAGCCTCCTTCCTCGTGCAGTGAACGATTGCGCCGCCGGTACACTCCAGTGCTGCAGCCAGCTTGAGTCCGTGGGTCTCCTTCCTCTTCCTCTCCTTCCTCTTCCTGCTCCTCTTCATACCAATAACCAAGGTGCTACTTACTTGACGTTACAGGCAGACAGCGCAGAAGTCCGCGCGATCATGAGCGAAACCCCGACTTCTCCCTTGGTTGGCCTCGCTGGGCATGAGTCGCTCTGCTCTGTTGTCTCCTGACTCAACGCGGCGCTGATGACAACGTCGTCCCCCCACCCGGCAGTGAACTAAAATCCCATTTCCGTCATCGGTATTGGCGGCGATAGCTGGTGAGTCCCCTAAGTGCCTGTTATACGTATGTGATATGTCGATTTCTGATTTGATGACGGGGTAGTTTGGCGCAACCCGCGTGCTGAACGAATAACGACTTTGTGAGTTCTTGGGGTTTTTTTTTTGAGATGAGGGTGAGGGCGTTGAGATGATGCGGGACGTAGAATGGCGTCGTTGCGCTTACTTGTACGCCTGTCAACCTTTGACGGTTGACCTCTGAAGCGAGAATGTTGGGTCGGGGGTCGGGCGATGCATATCATGATGGAACTTGGGCTTGCGCGAAGAGTAGTTTTTCGAAAGTTGAATTTGGATGGCGGAATAGCGGAGGCAAAGACGAGGGTTACGTTCCTCTTTCCAGCCACATATTATGCGACCAGAAACAATGTCTTCCCCTCTCTTCCGCCCCCCCCCCCCTTGGTCTCGGCCTTTCTATCTATCTTGTTGAGGAACGCTCACTTGGTATTTCGACTTGTTGTCGAGAGGACCGAATTTTAAACGTAGCCTTGACATATGAAAACGGGAAATAACAAGCTTCAACTTGTCTTCTACATTCCTTCTTTGGCTGGTCTCGTAGGGGGAATCTCCTGACACCCGAGGCAGCGCCGGCGACAATTCCCCCTCCCAGCAGTGAGCTGTAACGCCGTCCCTATCGCGGGAACAGCCGGTAAGCTTTCCCTTTCTCATCACAAGTAGGCCTTACGTCGATGTTTAATGATCTCTGATTCGTGATTCGACGATGAGGTAGTCCCGCCGGTGTCCAAACCGCGTGAGAATAACGATAACGACCTTGTGAGTCCTTGGATTTGGTCGAGATGAGGCTGATGATGGTGTAGATGGTGTGGGATGTACTAGTAGAATGGCGCCGTGGCGCTTGGTCGTACGCCCGTTGACCTCCCTGTTTGGTGCGAAAGCGCTGGGGGGTGAATGCATGTGCATCATGTGGGGTATTCTCGGAAGTTGGTTCCCATGGATGCAAGCATAACTGTTTGTGTACTCTCGCGGAACGAACGAGAGACTGATAGATAGGATTTCAAAGCTTCACGGTACTTGTTACTTAGAATAGAGTCGGCTATATGCATTTTCTGTCTCAAAAAGGTAAAGACTTGTTGACCAGGTATTCTCGATGGTCATTAATCTTTCGAGGAGAAGGAGAGACGGTTTCGAAAGGCACGGAGCCAAAATGGATGATGGGGCATGAAACTTGAGCACTCGAGCTTGAAGCTTTGAAGTGCGAGAGGCAAGGTCAGAAGAAAAGTCAAGCAACAAATTGGTTAAGATTGCAAGCGAGGCATACACCAATAAAGCGTGTCCGATCTTAGTCTGGTACCGGTTGAGATGTCGAAATATGGAGCTCACCCCACACTGACATTTTCTCAATCACAAAATATTCTCACAATCATGTGTACATAGCACGGTTGTATGTTTGATCTGCATACCTAATTTTGCACTTGCAGTGCCATCAGGAACTCACAGGATTCCTGCTGAGAATATGGCAAGGCTACCAAATGTGCGCAATGACAACCTGCATCAGAAAGAAAGAACATATGGAGAAAAAGAAAGAACCTCATGATATAACTTGTGAATAGAACTAGATGGCGCACCCCCCTGTTGATGTAAGACATGGAGAAGCTACCCAAATTAATGACATTTTGGAAGATGGAAGTGATGGTGAAGGAGGAGACAATCAATTCTCGCTTGAAGTGGAGTGTCTGATACAGTTAAGATCATAATTTATTCAACACCCTCATATTGAACTATTAGAACCACTAAGATCATAAGATGGAAAGCTTGGATATGATCTAGCGGAATATTGCTGAGTTAGATTGATTACATCTGTTGATTAATGAGAATGAAATTGGAAACATACTATATTATTGACTTATAACTTTAAGAACTAGCCTTTATCATGTGCAACAAAGCTAATTCCTTTTTGACACTGCTATTTGAGAAGCCAAGATTTGTCTCTGTATTTCTTCAGCTTCATGTAGCTTTCCAGCACTTTGTAGAGTGTTTCTAAGATTGTTTATAGTGATGAGAGTATCAATATGAGTGTTCCCTAACAGTGCTTGCTGAGCAGCCAAAGCTTGTCTGCATATTTCTTCAGCTTCTTGGAGCTTTCCAGCTCTTTGTAGAGTATTTCTAAGATTATTCATACTGACGAAAGTATAAGGATGACTAACTCCCAACAGTGTTTGCTGAGCAGCCAGAGCTTGTTTCTGTATTTCTTCAGCTTCTTGGAGCTTGTCAGCTCTCTGTAAGGTGTCTCCTAAATTATTCATAATGCTCAGAGTATCAGGATGATTGTTTCCTAATACCATTTGCCGGGCAGCCAAGACCTGCCTATGTATTTTCTCAGCTTCTTGAAGCTTTCCAGCTCTTTGTAGAGTGATTCCAAGATCATTCATGCTGGTAATAGTATCAGGATGATGATCTTTTAATACTAGTTTCTGAGCAGCCAAAGTCTGTCTCTGTATTTCTTCAGCTTCTTGGAGCTTCCCAGCACTTTGTAGTGTGTTTCCAAGACTATTCATGCTGATGAAAGTATCAGGATGGCTATTTCCTAACACTGTTTGCTGAACAACTAAAACCTGTCTGTGTATTTTTTCAGCCTCTTGGAGCTTTCCAGCTTTTTGTAGAGTGTTTCCAAGATTATTCATGCTGATCAAAGTATCAGGATGCCTGTTGCCTAACAGTGTTTGCTGAGCAGCCAAAGCTTGCCTCTGAATTTCTTCAGCTTCTTGAAACTTTCTAGCACTTTGTAAAGTGTTTCCAAGATCATTCATACTGCTCAAAGTATCAGGATGGCTGTTTCCTAACACTATTTGTTGAGTAGCCAAGACCTGTTTATGTATTTTTTCAGCTTCTTGAAGCTTTCCAGCACTTTCAAGAGTATTCCCAAGATTCTTCATAATTCTCAGAGTATCAGGATGATTGTTCCCTAACACTGTTTGACGGAGAGCTAAAGCCTGTCTATGTATTCCTTCAGCTTCTTGAAGCTTTCCAGCTTTTTGTAGAGTATTTCCAAGATTATTCATGCTAGTAAAGGTACTAAGATGACTATTTCCTAACAATGCTTGCTGAGCAACCAAAGCTTTTCTCTGTATTTCTTCAGCTTCTTGAAGCTTTCCAGCTCTCTGTAAAGTGTTTCCCAAATTATTCATGATGCTTAGAGTATTAGGATGAGTGTTTCCCAATACTATTTGATAAGTAGCCAAGACATGTCTATGTATTTCCTCAGCTTCTTGAAGCTTTCCAGCACTTTGTAATGTGTTTCCAAGATTATTCATGCTGTTTAAAGTATCAACATGACTATTTCCTAGAAGTGCTTGCTGAGCAGCCAAGGCCTGTCTCTGTATTTCCTCAGCTTCTTGAAGCTTTCCAAGACTTTTAAGAGTATTTCCAAGATTCTTCATGATTTTTAATGTGCCAGGATGACTTTTTCCTAACACTATTTGCTGAGCAGCTAAAACCTGTCTATGTATTTCCTCAGCTTCTTGGACCTGTCCAGCTTTTCGTAGAGTATTTCCAAGATTATTCATGCTAGTAAAAGTATCAGGATGATTATTTCCTAATAGTGCTTGCTGAGTAGCTAAAACTTGTCTTTGGATTTCTTCAGCTTCTTGTAGCTTTCCAACTCTTTGCAAAGTGCTTCCAAGGTTATTCATAATGCTTAGAGTATCAGGATGACTATTTCCCAATATTGCTTGACGAGTAATAAAAACCTTTCTCTGTATTTCTTCAGCTTCTTCAAGCTTTCCAATGCTTTGTAAAGTATTAGAAAGATTGTTCATAATACACAGAGTATCAGGATGATTGCTTTCCAGAATTGCTTGACAAGCAGCCAAGACATGTCTTTGTATTTCTTCAGCTTCTTGGAACTTTCTAGCAATTTGTAGAGTGTTTCCAAGATTATTCATACTGCTTAAAGTATCAGGATGTCTGTTTCCTAACACTCTTTGTTGAGCAGCTAAAACTTGTCTCTGTATTTCTTCAGCCTCTTGAAGCTTTTTAGCACTTTGCAGAGTATTTCCAAGGTTACTCATACTACTTAGAGTATCAGGATGGCTGTTGCCTAAGAACACTTGCTGTGCAGTTAAAACCTGTCTCTGTATTTTTTCAGCATCTTGAAGTCTTCCAGACCTTTCCAATGTATATCCTAATAAGCTTTGCCAGTAATCAAGCATATCAGGTTCTGTCTTTTTAATACTATCAATAATTTTCTCTATTTGTTCAATTGCCTCATTCCACAACTGTGCTGTACATAAAAACTCTGCAACTACTTTTGAAACCTCCAGCTTGATTAATATGTTCTGTTGTAATCTTCTCACATGAGGTAACCACAATTGAACATCATTGTAATCAAAATTCTTCTGCCCCAAACAATAGTATATTTGTGATGCCCAGTTATATATCTCCTTTTTTTGTCTCTCTGTTAGAAATTCATGACAACATTGTTGAACTAAAGGATGCATTGTGACAAGATTTTCAGCAATTCTCTCAACTAATGAATATGATGTTAGCAATTGAATTGTTTCATCTATTAGCTTTTCACTCCATTGTTGTTGTTCATCAACAAATAAACTCAAGCACTGTTGAAGCTCCAGAACATGACTATCTCTTTTAATATTTATAGTATTCCATGCTCTTTGCAAAAGGTCTATAGGAATTCTGCTATAATGACAAACACTCCAAAAATTAAGTACTGTTTTTGCAGTTATGGAAAGCTTGTCATAGTTAATTTTCCATGTAGAGTACAATGAAAATGAATAACTATCAATGTGTTGTTTTACATCTTGTTCTAGAAACCTTTTTCTGTTTGATTTATATTTCTTGACATATTGAGCAAATCCTAACCATTTTTCTTGACACAAATAATGACCAGCTTGTACAATTGCTAAAGGAAAAAATCCAAGCTCTTTAACTAGATCTTTGGCTTCTGTATAGGAGAACTCTGGTCTGCTACAAATTTTTTGAAGCAGCAAAATTGAATCTTCTTCATTTAAATTTTCAATCTTGTCATTATTATGTGGTGCATGCACTACACACTCTTTATTTCTTGTAGTTATAATTATGTTTCCATGTTGACATGGTGGGAAAAAAAACTGAAGATCAAGTTTTGGATCATCTGCATTGTTAAAAAACAACAGCCATTCTCTTTGTTGATGGCAAAGCAATTTGAGACCAGCAGCAAAGCTGGGTTCAGGCATTTTTGCCTGATAGCAAATAAACTTGAAAAATTGTTCTACAGAAGTCCTTGAGCTTGCATCAATAAAATACATGACTGCAAATCTGTGAATTTACAATTAAGCACAAGATGATAAGGCCCTTGAATTCTGACCCACCTTGATCCATACATTGCTAAAAATTGCAAAACAATCTGTGTCTTTCCAGCTCCACCTAAACCATATAGAACATATCTTTTCTGTGCTTGAATAGCATAATTTGCAGCAAAGTATTGATTCAATTTGTCCAAAACATTTCTTCTTCCTGTAAATACTTGAGTAGGTACAGGAACCTGATAAATGTCTGCTATAGAGGTTTCCAAACAGTTTTTTTTAGATCTCAAGATGCTTTTAAAGTTTTCTACAGAGATTCTGCAAGGACTAGTAGACAGAGCTTGTACTACACTTTCAACATGATTTGAAACAGTAGTTTGATGCAAGTAAGACTGAGTATGTGTTTTGATTTCTGACAGCTTTTTCCAGTCATCTAAAGCAAAGTTCTGCAATCCTTGATCAACATTAAGTCTGAAAAACACATTAGGAATGTGCTTCAATTGCCTGATCAACTCTTCAACAACTTTTTCACTGTCAGTTGCAACCTTAGTAACAACATTCAGAATATCTTTTTTACTGAAATGTTGCAATGAAACAGGGCCAAGATGTCCAGCACCTATACTAACAAGACAGGCTATTTGTGCAAAATGACCAAACACAAGTTCTGCCTCCTCAACAAGAAGTTTGCTAGGATTGTTATATCCTAGGTTACCACCAATAAAAGATTCTTGAATGCCTCCATCAATAATCAGTACAGGCTTAAAGAGTGTTGGAGTGGCAGTAGTTGCACGTGCTGCCTCCACAATAGTACAGTTATAGCCCTGATTTGCATCTAATGAATAAGAACGAAAAATCCGTGGTGTCATGTGAACAGCTGGAAGTGCCACAACAAAACTAAAGATTCTTGTGTTATTAATTATCTAATACAAAGCAAGACACAGACCTTTTGCATTGTTTGAAGCCATTATCTTGCAATAAAGCATTTGGTGACAATCCAGAAGATTTGATTATTGCCTCCAGCCTAGTCTTGAAAACTGAGGCTTTGAACTTCTCTTTTCTGCTCTGAAACTTCTGACCTGAAAAGACACTTGAAGAAAAGCTGACATATTCCTTGATAGCTTGGTCAATAGGCATCTCAAGCCGTCCAAGCATCAATGCAATAAGTCTAGAAAAGGCCTGAGAATATACACAAGTAAATCCTGTATCCAACATACCCTCCTGTACCAACACCACCAATCATATCAAAATACTGGCAGGGTTTTGGTACTACAGCAGCTTTGTTGATGGATTTTATCCTGTTCATAAGCTCTTGGATGATTAAAAGCTCAGAGAGACCACGGGTACCCCCATCATCTGGGTTGAGTATGTCAGAACCAAGGAAAGTGTGAAGGACAGGAATCAGTCTACCAAGGGCTAGAAGCCTCAGTCCATGAGGAGTTGGAAGGTCTGTACTTTGCATGATGATACAATTCTGGTTGCTGTCGAAGATGGGTGTGAGATTCTGAGAATCAATTTTGAAACCTTGGGTACGATTTGTACGGTATGTATTCTCACGCTTTGACCACAGCTTGTCAAATCACACTCAACAATCAAGTATGTTACCTGACAAAAATCTTGAATAGCATACTATGATTGTGCGGGACTGACTCAATATGTAGTAAAATGACTACGAACAGTATTTTGAACAGCATTGTTACACATTAAGGTACAAAAGCATATGTTGATCCCAAGAGGGAGAGTGTGTCGAAAGCCACTCTTATGCGTTGGTGCCAGTGTAGATATCATGAAGATGTGCTGCATGCCTCTTGAGCTCGTGCTTCTGCGTCCCCATGTCGAGCTTCGTCTGGTTGTCCCTCTGCACATTCCTCGTGATGTTGAATAGTTGTTCCCACTTGCGCTATCTATAAGAAACGCAAGCCCATATAAAGTATGACATTGTCCGCATCTTGGCTCGTAACATCGAAAGGTACTGCGATGTGTTGTTCCAAGTATCTAGGAAGATGCTCTAGGATGCCACACATGTTGAGATGAAAGGCTCATTTATCTAATTTAAGTCTATAGCAAATGTAATAAACAAAATGTAATATTTCTCACAAACCTCGAGAGGCCTCAACCAACCTCCAGTTGGCTTCGATCGAAGTTTCTGCCAGGTTGGGATCGGGACAGATCTGGCCCCGCGAAGCACCACCGGTACATACTGTCCTTGTGATCAGGTCTCTTAGACCCTATGTTCATGTTTGTCAACACGAAAAAACCTCTAACGGCCCATTGAGAAGCACAAACCGTCCTGCCAGGGGAAGTGCTAGTCATAGCTTTCCTTGTCTTATCCAGAGAAACGTTATACGGAGTTAGTCATCACGCCGGCGGCCTAATCGCGCTATCACCGTCTCCACATTGAAGATCCGTTAGGCTATTAAAGAGGTGCCAAGGGTGGGAATAACAAGCAATCAACCAATGCGCGACGAGATGAAACATTAGAATATGAGTACTTTGGGTCATTAAAAGGAAACCCAGGGTCGTCATGTTTCAACGCCCAACCAACTCTCACGGATCAACAACCAAACAAGTGACCAATAGTCACCAATACTGTAACTCTTCAAAATGCTCCACACGGGATGATGCATGTGCATGATGTCCCAACTCCCTGGTCGAGAAAACCTGTATATTTATTTTTCATCAGATGGAGCAGGTGTACTTAAGTGTAGTCTTCTGTACTCCCTTGACTCCGTGGTATTTCACGCGCCACTATGTATCTACTTCTCAACCTCACAGACACACCTCAGCTGAACCCCTTGACACCCATGGCTTTCCTGTACCCTGTGGCTGGATATCAAGCGACGATCGCTGTGTATGTGATGGTGGGATCCGTCGCTGTAAGTTTTCCACTAGTACTTACGCACAATGGACGTCATTCATCTATTTCTGGTCCTTACGCGTAGGCATTAATCTGGGATATTCTCGTTCATGTTGACAGCGATTTCAAATTGTTGCGGTTGTTCAAACTGAAGATCGGTATTCCGACCGTAACATATTTCATTTCAAGGTAAGCCTCTACTAGTATTACTTCCAATCAATTGTGATCCTCCTTCACGTAACAGAATCAGTATTTTGGTGTATGTTCTATTGAACGTCATCTTTTCAAGTGAGTTGTTATAACTGCTTATCTTGTTCAGATTATCAATCGAAGAACTTTAGCTGCGGAGCTACCAGATTGCCAAGTCCTAGAAAAAATTATCTGTGCCTTCTATCACATTACATTCTCCTCGACAGCCCTCCTCTTCTTCCTCCGCGTGCGCGCATTCTTTAACCAAAACAAATATATTATAGCTTTCTTCGCACTTCTCTGGCTAGCCGTTCTCGGCAGCTCTCTAACCGCAGCTACCGTCGCGAGCGCAATGCATCTCGGTCCAACTAACTACTGTGTGAACGCAAAACTCAAACCGTACGCAAGTGCCGCTCCAATCACCTTCGCAATCAACGACACTTTCGTCTTCTTGTGTATATCTTGGCGGCTTCTGTCCAGCGCTCTTGGTCGTGGACGGAACTCGAGTATCGTATCCGTGATTCTGGGCAACTACCTCTCCGCCTTCTCGAGAGCCCTGCTTCATGATGGACAAGTCTACTACCTGTAAGCCTGCTTTTCTAGACCGGTGTTTCCCTTCCCGTGGTCCTTGATTTTGCTGATATGTACACCGATTTCAGGGTATCAGTGACCAGCAATATAGTGGCGGTAATTATCACCTGGGTGGGCCCGCTTTCCTACCGTCTCATGTTCATAATCTTCAACGTCACGCTGACGAACATGATGGCATGCCGGGTCTTTCGCCATACGAAGCTCGGTGACCTGCGAGAGGATGCGATCTCCACGCGTTGGATAGCATCCCAGCTTGGGCATCTCGACCTTGAAGTTGGAAGGGAACATTCGAAGTCTCCAACCGACTTTTTGTCTGTCCGGACGACGGAGAATGAGCTCGATGGTTCGGATGCGGGTTGGCGCGGGCGTGAGTTACGTGAGCCTGCGAATATCGTGATAACAGTGGAACATGAGAAGGGCGCTGATGGTGCTCCAACGGAGAAGACGTGAGAGAAAGGTCTTTGTATCATGAGTCCTAAGTATCTTTTGATTATCAATACTATGAATGAATTTTGTGGGTAAGATCATATACATCAGGTATTCAATATAATCTATCGTTTTCTTTCTTCCTTTTGCCAACCATACAAGTACTGTGGCGCCTAGAATGATAACTCTTTTGATGTGTGTCTGGTCTCTCAGGTATGACGAACATCTGTCGCCACACAAGAGACCTAGCATGTGAAAGCTTCCATTCACAATTCGACACCACTAGCCCAGTCCCGACGCAGAGAGCCCACAGTTGCCACCCATTCCTTGGCATATTGTGAGATCAGAGTGAACGGTATTGAGCTTCAGCCGCGCTTCATTATGACATATATATCATAATCATAATCACTTGACGACCACAAGAGTGTAGGTTCGTTACTCTAGTATGCAGGTTCAAGGCTGGCAGGACAGACAAGCGCAAGCTACAAAGGACTTGATGCAAATAACTGTGACAGTTGACGTTCGCTGTCATATGTCCATGGGTCCATGTTGATACGAGGGCTTCGCAAAAAGGCTGAAAACTGTAAGCAGCAATAAAACGTCGAAAACGGTAGACGTACCTCGTAAGATAAAACCGTTGAACCCGCACCAATGGCGGGAGACACCACGTCGACAAGAAAGAAGTCAGAAATAAGATAGGCGACGGCAATAGATGACACGTGTTACATAATCAGAAACATACCATATTTCGGATGACTACTCATCCTCATTGAATTCTTTTCAAGCTATTTGGGCATTTGAAACTTACTTATAGAACATCTATGAAGGATTCCCAAAGGTCAGATTCAAGATATGTTGAAAATTCATGGAGAAGAAACGGTCCCCCAGAAAAAAACAGAATCCTCCTGTATTGTCT
>JAGGAQ010000088.1:0-51753 GCA_017657225.1 Termitomyces sp. T69sscA
GGTAATCAATGATACAATGGTACTAATCACCTAGCAGAGGGAAATCCAAAGAGAACAAGTCTAAGGATTCCCCGCTGCTTGGTGCAGCGCATCAGTGGGTGGCGGAGGCGTGGGAACAACTGTACAGGTGACCGGAGCTAACCTTAACCTTGGATGATGTTCAAACAGGAGGGACGCAAAGTTCCGGGGATTTCCTAAAAAGGAAATGACCTCCGGAGATCTCTGGAGGTCTAGAACGAGTCCTGGAGGTCTAGGGCAAGTTCCGGGGGTCTAGGGCGAGTCCTGGGGGTCTTGGGGGGTAGCATAGGATGTGCTCAAGAATGGAAATCAAATGGAAGTCCCCTGACACCAGACCAGCCAGACCACATCTCAGCAGTTAACCCAAGTGTTTGCCACCAACTCTCCACCCTAGGTGTTGTGGAATGTGGTGCTCCAATACCTCCACAGCTTTGAAGATGTGTTCTCTAAGGCCTCCTTTGACTTACTCCTAGAGTGCAAGCAGTGAGACCATGCCATTGAACTGATGCCAGACTTCAAACCCTCCAGCTTTAAGGTCTACTTGTTAGCACCTAAGAAACAGGACAAGCTCAATGCCTTCCTTCAGGAGAACCTAGACTCCATCTGCATCCACCTCTCTCTAAGTTGCCAATGGCTTCTCTGGTCTTCTTCATTAAAAGAAGGATGACTCTCTCTAGCTGGTCCAGGACTACTAGGTTCTTAATGCCATGACAGTGAAGAATCACCAAATCACACTTCAATTCTATTGTATTCAACAATGTTCTACAGTTCTCAGTCAGTCTCCTTGTTATGCAGCTCCTGAAGACCACCCTCATTGTGTTAGGGCTACTCTGGCTATGTAACATCAATTTCAACATTGATTGAAGAGATCTCACCATGAGATTCCTCAGCACTGGTGCTTGTCTCATTGCTGTCCACCTCCACCTCCAATTCACCAATGACCTCAATGAGGCTGGAGCTATTGATGCCCTGACAGCACCGCCAGACAACTCCACCTCAGCTTGCCCTAGGTGCATTTTTAGCCTTTCTTCCAACATTCTCCACAACACATACAAAGGCCTCAACTACACTGCCTGGCACCTTTGGATGACCCTGGACACTGAAAATGCAAATCAGCCATCCAGGCTCCTCAACCTAGAAGCTCTTGACATTAAAATTATTAGCCCCACTTCCTTCACTCATATCCTCCAAGACAACACCCTGCCTTTCAACTTGAAATCACCTTGGCGCTCCTGGGAGAACACTTGGGCACCAACACCACCACTCCAGAATCAAAAACAGAGGAGCAGATCTTACATGAAGTAGTTCCACCAGAGTATCATGAATTTGCTAACATGTTCTTTAAAGGAAGCACCAAGGAGCTCCCCCCCACACCGGTCATAATGACTACAAAATTAATCTTGAAAACAGCACTGCACCCTCATTTGGCAAGATCTACAACATGTCAAAAGTCAAATTCTGCACTTTCAAAGATTATTTGAACAACATGCTTGATAAAAGCTTCATCTGGCCTTCAATATCTACTGCCAGGGCTCCAGTCCTATTTGCCAAGAAGAAGGATAGTTCTTTATGCCTTTGCATTGACTACCAGGGCCTCAACAAAGTCACCAAAAAGAACTAATATCTCCTCCCTGTCACGACCTGCTACCGACCTCCAGGACTTAGGCCCAGCCTTCAACCCCTCCCCAAACTCACCTCCACGACCATCCCAGGCCCAGACCACTACCCAGCCAACCACCTCGGCAACCCCTGGCCATCACCGCCTGTCACTGCCACCAGCCACTGCTACCACTGGCATCTCCCTGGCCATCACTGCCATGACTGCCACATCAGTGCTGGCCCCAGCTATCACACTACCTGTGACTGCCACATCAGCACTGGTCCCAGCTATTCCCAGCACTTCTCCAACCGCAGCTGCCACATCACCACTAACCTGACCTCCGCATGCCACGCTCCACTCCCGCTCCCCTCCTCACTGTTTTGCCGCTGCATGTCTCTGTGTTCCCAGTGCAAGACCTCCACACCACGCAACATGTCTCAATCTCCACCACCACCTTGCACAATCCCCAGGTCTCATCCTGAGCCCCAGCACCACAACTCATCATTGGGACCCAGGCCTGAGCCTCAGGGCTTATCTACCGCACAGTATATAAGTTGTAGAGTAGCAAGTAGTACTCTAGTCTTGATATTACCATACCTCTTATATTTCTTCTTTGTGTTTTGTCTCTGTCTCGTAGTCTCATGCACTCCAGTCTCTGTTTTTCAACTCTGTTTTATTTTACATTGTACTCATCTTGTATCTCCTCCTATTCATCATCTCTACTTGTCTCCTACTCTAATTCCATCTCTGCTTTACTCTCTCTCTCTTTTTGACCTCTAAGTTCTCCTTGACTCTTTTATCTCCCACTTCAAGTCTCGACTTGTTCTGTCTGATGCCCTGCATTCTCAACAGTACCACTGCATTTGTGGACATTGTGTGCACCATGTAAGAATTTGCCCAGTGGACTGAGCCCTTGTGGTCAGTGGAACCTGACAGGTAATATCAAGACTAGAGTATGAGATGCTACTCTACAACTTATATATTGAATGGTATGTAGGCCCTGGGGCTCAGGTCCAGGCCCTAGTGGTGAGTCGTGGCATCAGAGCTTGAGACTCTAGGCTTCTGGGCTTTCTGCAAGGTGGCGATGGTGGTCAATGCATGTCATGCAGCGCAAAGAAAGCTCTTCAAAAGAAGGTCTTGCTTTGAGAGCATGTAGGCATGGAATGACGGCAAGGCAAGGAGGCAAGCAGGAGTGGAGCAAGGTGTGCAGGGGTTGGACTGGCACTGATGCATGGTTATGATGTGTGATGGGTGTCCTCAGTGACAGCCAGGGGAGGTTTTGGCACAGGCCAGGAGAAGTATCAGGGGTTGCCAGCATTGGTGCTGATGTGGCAGCTGCAGTTGGAGAAGCACTGGGGATAGCTAAGGTCAGCACTGATGTGGCAGCTGTGGGCGGTAATGGCCAAGAAGTGCTGGAGGTGGTGGTGGCTGGTGGCGGTGATGGCCAGTGATGGCCAGAGGCTGCCAAGGTGGCTGGTTGGGTAGCAGTCTAGGCCCAAGACAGTCATGGAGGTTTGTTTGAGGAGGTTGGAGTCCCAGGGCTGAGGCTGAGTGCTGGAGGTTGGTAGTGGGTCATGACACTCAGCGTTTGTGGTTAGTGAAACCTGCCAAGTACATAGTCTTGATATTGCTTACACATCCTCAATATTCTGTTTTATACTGCTTTTTGTCTTGCATCCTGTGTTTTTTATATTCCATCTCATACTTGTCTTATATTTCTTTTCAATACAACTTCATTTTTTGATCCTCAGCACATGCACATTGTATCTTCCTATCAAAAACTTGCTTAGTGACCTGAACCTTTATCTTTCTAACACTAATAACCAAGTAGTAGTGAGGGATGATTATGAGGTTCTACTGACTATGGGGGCTCAGATCATTGAGCAAGTCCTTACTAGACAGATGCAATGTGCTACATGCACAATGAGTGCTCGAAACAAGCTCCAGGTATGAAAAACTAAAAGGCGGGGCCAGAGAAGCAACAGGATTAGGTGCAATGAACACCAATCATGTCTGAAGTAGCATGTGTGAAGAGTGAGCATCAAGGGTCACAAGTGGAAGAGGAATGAGTGCTGAAGGTGGCAATTGCAAGTAGATGAGTTGCTAGAGACAAGTAGCAAGGGAGAATGCAAGTTTATGATTGTTGGTAAAGGGCATGGAGGTTGATCAAGCCAAGATGAGAGAAGAACAAAGCAAGAAAACAAAGGAAGAGTTGACAAGAAAAGTTAAACTAAGGCAAGAGGGAGAGAGAAAGAGTTAAAAGAGAAAGACTTAGAGGAGACTTAGAGTGAGAGAATTGAGATCACCTGATCCTCATGTCATACCAGGCTAGTTAGGCACATCAGACCCCCCCTTCAATATGGCTAATTAGCCTAGAACATCCACAACTGGCAATACTAATGAATATTTAATATATATATTCCATTGGAGGAATGTAGGTAATACTGTTAGTGTCAGGTTCCGCTGACTACGGGGGCTCAGTCCACTGGATGAATACCTTACATGGTGATCACCGTGTCTGGAATAAGACCCAGGAACCATGCAGGATGGGGTTGAGACAAGTTGCACGGTGCAAAGGTCTTGCACTGGGAACACAGAGACACGCAGTGGCAGGGCGGTGAGGAGAGGAGTAGCATGTGGAGGTCAGGTTGGTAGTGATGCATGATCGTGATGCGTGATAGGGGTCTCGGCGCAGGCTGAGGGCGACAGGTATTGCTGGTACTGGTGCTAATATGGTGGCTATGGGCGGTGTGATAGCCGAGGCTGGCGCTGATGTGGTGGTCATGGCAGTGATGGCTGAGGGGATGCCGTGGGTGGCAGTGGCTGGTGGCGGTGATGGCTGGTGATGGCCAGGGCTGCTAAGGGGGTTAGTCAGGTAGCGGTCCAGGCCTGGGGCAGTTGTGGGGGTCATTTTAGAGAGGGTTGAAGTCCTAGGGCTGAGGCTGAGTCCCATGGATTAGTAGCGGATTGTGACAGTTAGCTAATCATGTCCTGTCACATTCTCTCCACATCATGCCATCACTGCCATTGTCTTCTTGTGCCCTACTCCACTATCAAACCTCTTAGCATATTCTGTCCATTGTTTCCAGTGTCCATCAACACATTCTCCATGCCCCTCCCTGCCATCAATTTCTATCAGAGCTTTTCAGATAGCTGCAAATCGATTGCCACATCTATCAACACATCTCCCACATCCCTCCACTGCCATCAATTTCTGCTGCAACTCCAAAATACCCATACATCAATCACAGCGTCCATAACAGGTCCTCCATGCCCCTCCACTGCCATCAATCTCTGTCAGAGCTTTCCAAATAGCTGCACATTGATTGTGATGCTCATCAACACATTCCCATGCCCATTCTCTGTCCTCCTGGCCATCAATTCTGCTGGAACCTTGGAACAACTCCACATCACTCAATCTTGTGGTCTTACTAACAATCTTTTCCTCTACATTTCCTCTACATACTCATTGTTTATTCTGCCTCATTCTGCCTTGTTATGGGCAAGTTGAGAGGCGCTGATGATGCTTAAAATTGTACCAAGTGATTTCTGGGTAGGCAATCACAAGGCTAATAGCGTCAGGCTCACTACCTGCCGTAAGTGCAGGGCACATAGAGAACTAAAAAACTGGTGTACTTTCAGCAGAAAAACAAAGCACTATATATATAAATACAGTATATGTAAATTGTAAGCGAAGTTGCTGTTGGTGACAACTGGGTAAGTAAATAATAGCCAACAATTTTTTATATAGGAAAATGTCAATTAGACCTTGGTGACGCCTAGCGGCACCAATCAAGCTATTTGTCGTGTCAAGATGCCAAAAAGTAGGTATGAAATCATCAAAATGTCAGTGTTGTGAAATGATGGTGGTTACCAGAGTGCAGCGGCAAGGCCGGTGAAACCTTGGGGTTAAGAAAGTAAGGTAAAATAAATTGAAAATAATAATAAAAAAATACAATAAGTGTTTGTTCAGAGATTTGAATTCTTAGCCTTTGGAGAGGACACCAGGTAAACCAAAGGTTACACTAACCACTAGTCCACATGGCTGTGCCAGTCAAAACATCAGTATGCCTTTTGATACAACCTGGGTCTTATCAGCACCAGTATTTCATGTGTTGTTAGAGTCCATAACATTCACGACAAACTTGCAAGAATAATCATTATGGCATTGATGCCCTTTGAGAAGAAGAACAACGAGCTCAAGAGAGATATGAATAAAGCATTCAAGGTGAGTGCTATGTTTTTTCTGACCTCCTCATGTTGAATACCCTCAGGACTTGGCGCTGAGACTCTCAAAATCTTAGCCAAGATCCAGGGCAGTGCTGGTGCATGTTCTGATAACATGAATAATGATCTGGATGAATGAAAAGACCTGTCAAGTGTACCCAAGGACTCTCTGGCTCATGCAGCTCAAGATATTATTGACACCTGGTATGTGTTTTTCTATTTTCTCATAGGAGAAGCAACTTACTTACTATTTTCAAAGTTTCCACTGATGATATCAAGTTGACAGTAAAACCTGGCACCAACGGCTCCAACATAACTGGGAACCGCTCATGGATGACTTAGCCAATGCTTACCTTGTTTGGAAACACCCAAGCAATGAGCCAACCACCACCGAGATGGATATTGTGCCTGAATATGATTTCACAATCCATGTGGTTGACATTTACATGCTACACACAGATGTGACTATTCATTGCACCAAATTGTCAAAGTCTGTTGCCATGGCCTTGGTGCTTCATGTTTATCTTGGAACAACTCCAGAACAGCTGTCTATTGCAATGTCTTTGTGGACCTTAGAGCTCTATGATAGAATCAGAAGGTGTAAACCTTCTTTCAACATTGAGGCATTTGCAAAAGTGTTATGGTGACTTATACATGGCAAGTGTCAGGTTCTTCTGACCATGGGGGTTCAGTCCACTGGGCAAATCCTTATGTGGTGTGCACAATGTCCACAAATGCAACAGTACTGTTGAGAACATAGAGTGTAAGAGACCAGGGTGGGGCCAGAAATGCAAGCAGCAGTGGAACAAGGGATCACCAGTCATGCTGGGGCAGGGACACAAGTGCTGGGGATGGGGGAAGGAGGTGGAGAGCAAGTGCCAGGGTAAGTGGAAGTCCTGAGAATGCAATGGAAGAGGACGAAACAAGCATCAATGCATGAGTGAGTCTTGGAGCTAACAAGCTAGGGCAAGTGCAAGGACTTAGCAAGTCTCAGGATTGAAGGCAGGAGGCACAGAGATCTAAGCAAGCCAAAAAAGGAAAGAGTCAAGATAAGATAGAGGGAAGAGGAAACAGAACAAGTTGAGATGGAGGCAAGAGACGAGAGAGTAGAGATGAAACTTAGAGACTTGAGGCAGAGAAAAAGAAATGAAGCAGAGATAGATTCAGAGTACAAGATGAGTAGAGACAAAGGGAAATGAGGCAATACAAGATCAGTACAATACTGTCAGGTTCCGCTGACCACAGGGGCTCAGTCCACTGGGCGAGTACCTTATATAGTGAGCACTGTGTCCACAGATGCAGAGTACTAGTAGGGGTGCAGAGCATAGGAGACCAAAGTGGGGTAGGAGAAGTGGGTGGGGGGTTGCCAGTAATGCCAGGATAGGGGGCAAGTGCCAGGGAAGAGCAGAGAACAAGTGCTGGAGGTAGGCATGAGTTCCAGGGAGACAGGGGAATGGAACAAGCAAGCGCCAGTGCACGAACAAGTCTTGGGGATCAACAAACTGGGAGTGACAAGTGCGGGAACTTAGCGAGTCCTGGGGATGGGCAAGGGGAGTAGAGATTAAGCAAGCTAAAAGGGAAAGAGTTGAGATAAGATAAGGGAAGAGGGAACAGAATGAGTCAAGACTGGAGGCCGAAGACAGAAAAGACAAGGAAACTTAGAGGTGGGCAAAGAGATGATGAATAAAGCAGAGTGGAATTAGAGTATGAGACAAATAGAGGCAGCAAATGGAGCAGATATGAGACAAGTACAATAAGCAATGAAGCAGAGTGGAAGATAGAGACCAGAACGCGTGAAAATACAAGACAGAGATGAAACACAATGAAACAATATGGGAGTTATGGTAATATCAAGACTAGAGTACTACTTACTATTCTACAGCTTATATACTGTGCGGTAGGTAGGCTCTGAGGCTCAGACCCAGGTTCCAGTAGCGGGTTGCAGTGCCAAGGCTTAGGGTTAGACCCAAGGATTGTGCAGGACAGTAGTGGTGGGAGTTGAGACATGTCGTGTGGTGTGGAGGTCTTGCACTGGGAATGCAGAGACACGCAGCGGCAAGATGGTGAGGAGGGGAGCAGGAGTGGGGCGTGGCATGCAGAGATTGGGTCAGCGGTGATGCATGATTGTAATGCATGATGGGGGTCTCAGCACAGGCTGGGGGAGCATCAGGTGTTGCCGGTGCTAGCGCTGATGTGGCAGTCATGGACAGTGTGATAGCCAGGGCTGGCGCTGATGTGGTGGTCATGGCAGTAATGGCTGAGAAAATGCTAGGGATGGTGGTGGCTAGTGGTAGTGATGGGTGATGATTGCTGGGAGTTGCTAAGATGATTGGCCGGGTAGCAGTCTGGGCCTGGGGCAGTTGTGGGGGTTGTTTTGAGGGGGTGGAAGTACTGGGGCTGGGCTTGAGTCCCAGAGATCGGTGGCAGGTTGTGACAACTACAACGCAGCACCCCCATCCTGCAACCTCAACCCACAGGACGACATTTGCAATGCACTGACGTGCAAAGGCAAGCTCAATATTCAGAAGCCCAAACTCTTCCACAGCCACAACTCACACAAATGGAGAACCTTCCTCACTCAGTGTCTTACCATGTTCCAAGCTAAGCTCTCACTTTCCAACTTGAGAGCTCATGTGTAGCCTTTGCCACCTCGTACCTACAAGGCATTGCCTTTGATCACTACATGGTGCTGCTCCAGTTCAACCCCAACAGCTGGTACTGTACAATTGGCAGGCATTTGCACAGGAATTCTTGAGTAAATTTGGAATATTTGATACTGTATGAGAAGAACCTCTTCAATCTCCAGATGCGCAATAACAAGCGGTTCACCATCTTTATTGTCTGATTCAAGAAAGAGGCCTACAAAACTGGCTGAAACTACAACGCTCTCCAATTTGCCCTTCGCTGCACCCTACTCTAACACATCAAGGATGTCCTCCACCTTGCCCCCAAACAGTCCAGCTACAATGGTTACAAGGCTCTCATCATCCAGATTGACCAGCAGTATTGGGAGGACCGCAGCAAATACTTGGCACCTCATGCGCCTTGGAACTCCTTCAGGAACTCCAACTGGCAGACTGAGGCCACTGCAGGCAACCAGACCATCAGCACTGCACCGCCTCCCAACCCTGCCACATGACTGCCCCTGGGACAAGGACTGGCCAATGTCAACTGCCTCCCAGAACCCCACCCACGAACACAACTCAATGCCACTGACACACAACAAGCCCCAGACTCCAACCAGACCAACCCTGACTTGCCCACATACCCCCATGGTGCCCTGGACTACGCCAACAACAAGGAGGCCCTGTGCATGAGTAGGTTCAGAAATCAGCTGTGGATCAACATACTGGAGAAAATGCAGAAGAAGCGACAGTGTGAGGGGGCATGCATCTTGTGTGGTGAGCAAGGTCACTTCATCAATGAGTGCACTAAATGCTAGGTTGTGAGACGAGCCATGTGAACCATCAATGGCAAAGACTGTAACTTCTGGTTTACATAAAACAACCCAGCAGTTTAGATCACAAAAACGCACTGAATTGCAGACCAGACCTCAATGTCTTCTCCATCTCAGCTACACACTTTCATGCAAGAGCTCTATCCCTGAACACCTCCTCAACACACCTTCCCTCTCAATCCTCCCAAACTCTTCTCCTCTACACTACCCTACCACACTCCTGCACTCTGGTCAACACCCTAGTCGACAGCAGTGCCATCAACAACTTCATCAATGAATTTCTGGCAACACTGGCCGCCACTCTCCAGAAATTACCCCTTTCTATCTGCCTCACCCTCTTCAATGGCAGCTCTACCTCCACCAGCAACATCACTCACTACATGCAGACTAACCTCACTTCTGCCAATGGTCAGCAGCAAGACCTGCAGTTGCTTGTAACCTGTCTGCATGCCTCTGCCCCCCTCATCTTGGGCCTCCCTTGGCTTTGCTCCACCAACTTGCATGTCAATTGGTGGAATCTCACTCTCCACTTCAACTGCCAAGCCTCAGAGCACCCAAAGCCCATCTCCTTCGATGTCACTGCCCCAGTCAGCACCACCACCACCCCCACACTCCTCTGCAGCTCTGCTTGAAGTCTGCCTGGTCGTTCGTTCTCAATGCTTGACTTGGCAAATCCCTTCAGGTTCTCACCACCCTCATCGACAGCGTGGCCACCAGGACGTTTGTCAATGACCAGCTTGACCTCATTCATAACCCCCTTGATAGACCAATGGAACTGCAACTCTTTGACAGTAAGCCCACCACTACTGGGCCTATCACCAAAACACACACCAGCTCCATCACCCTTGACAATGGTCTCTGGTTTCTGGTCTATCTCCTAGTCATGCAGCTCCTAGAGGTCACTTCTATCATATTAGAATTACCCTGGCTACGCAACATCAACTCCAACATCAATTGGAAGGACCTCATCATGAAGTTCCCCAGATCTGGTGCCTGTCTCACCACTGTCAACCTCTGCCTTCAACCCACTGATGACCCCAGCGAGGTCAAAGCTACCAGCACTCCAACAACACCCCCAGACAACACTGGTGAACCCCCTCCCCCTCAACACACCCCTGGCCTTTTCTTCTAACATCCCTTGCAATGAGCTTAAAGGCCTCAAATACCCCACCCATTGCCCTTGGACAACCTCAGACACTGACAACGTGAATCAGCCCCCTAAACCCCTCAATCCAGATGCCCTTGATATCAAAATCATTGGCCTGGCCCCCTTCACCCGCATCATCCAAGATGGCACCCCCGCTTTCCAGCTTCACATCTCCTTGGCACTTCCAGAAGAACATCTAGGTGCAGACACCACTGCTCTGAAACCAAAAACAGAGGAACAGATATTACATGAAGTAGTTCCTCCAGAGTATCATGAGTTCACTGACGTGTTCTCTGAAGGAAGTTCCAAGGAGCTCCCCCCTCACTGGTCATATGACCACAAAATCAACTTTGAAAATGGCACTGCACCCTCCTTTGGCAAGATCTACAACATGTCAGAAGTCAAACTCCATGCACTAAGAGATTATCTCGACAACATGCTTGGTAAAGGGTTTATTCAACCCTCAATCTCCACCACTGGGGCCCTGGTCCTATTCACCAAAAAGAAGGATAGCTCCCTACACCTTTGCATCAACTACCAGAGCCTCAACAAAGTCACCAAAAAGAACCGGTACCCACTTTCCCTCATCAGTAACCTTGTTGACCACCTCCCCAGTGCCAAAGTCTACATCAAAATTGACCTTTGCTCTGGCTATAACAATGTCTGCATAGCTCTGGGGCATGAAACTAAGACCACCTTCCACACCTGCTATAGCCTCTTTGAGTATCTAGTGATGCTCTTCAGTATGATCAACTCCCCTGCCACCTTCCAGTACTTCATGAACAACATCTTCCATGACATGAATGACGTCTTTGTCATTGTGTATCTGGACGACACTCTGGTCTACTCAAACTCATTGGAGGAGCACCACGACCAGGTCCACCATGTCCTTGAATGACTCTTAGAGTACCACCTACATGCCAAATTGGAGAAGTGCTCATTCCACACCACCAAAGTCAAATACCTTGGTGTCATAGTCACCCCAGACGGTGTTTGCATGGACCCCACTAAAATGGAAGCCATCTTCAACTGGCCCAACTTGAAGTGTAAAAGAGATGCAGTCCTTCCTTGGTTTTGCTAATTTCTACCGCCGGTTCATTGATAATTACTCTGGGATCACCAAACCCCTCAACTGGCTCACAAGAAAGGACATCCCATGGAATTGAGACAGCAAGTGCCAGAGTGTATTCACCCTCTTCAAGGAAGCCTTTACTTCCACCCCCATCCTCCACCACTTCAACCCATCCCTCCTCATTGTCTTCAAGTGTGACGCCTCTGACTATGCCATCACTGGTATACTCTCACAGAAGGACACCAGTAGTGACAAGCTCTGGCCCGTTGCTTTCTACACTTGCTTGATGATCCCCACAGAGCTCAACTATGACATCTACAACAAGGAGCTCCTCACCATTGTTTGAGCCTTCAAGCAGTGGCAGGCCTACCTCAAGAGTGCCCCACATCAAATCCAAATCTACTTGGACCACAACAACTTGCAATACTTCACTATGACTAAGCAGCTCAGCCACCGCCAGGCACATTGGTTAGAAATCCTCTCTGAGTATGACTTCACCATGTATCTCAAGAAGTTGTTCAAGGCAGAGCACAACACATTTAATCATCGAGTAGTAATCCCACTTGAACATCTTCATGCCATGCTGATTATGAACAAGAAGGTATCTTGCACCAAATTTGCAACACTCCCTGAGACACCTTCTTCACCCAGCATGACCCTCAAACCACCCCTGCTGACAAAGCCAACAATGACCGCTCCTTCACCCTCTCCCCCAATAACCAACTTCTGCTCTGGGATGGACAAATTTATGCCTCAAATCATAAGAAGATCTGCTTGGATATCTTGCACCAACACTACAACCACAAGCTTTGCAGGCACTCCAGGATTTGTAAGACCCTCCAAGTCATCTTCTGGACTTACTTTTGGCCAGATATAAAGAAGGACGTCACTTGGTATGTCTAGGCTTGTGAGTCATGCTTTCAGGCCAAGGTTCTCCACCACCACCCCTACAGCCTTTCCAATCCACTCCCAGTCAATTGCCACCTCTGGTCCTCCATCTCAATGGACTACATTGTTGAGCTCCCTGAGTCAGAGGACTTTGATGCTATCCTTGTTGTCGTCTGCCACCTCACCAAATAGGCAATCTTCATTCCCTGCCACACCACTGACAATGCTCCAGAAATTGCCAAATTATTTCTTGAACATATATTCTCCAAGCACAGACTTCCAGATGACATCATATCTGACCACGGTCCCCTATTTGTCTCCTGGTTCTAGCAGTCTCTGTGTAAGGCACTCAAGATTAAAACTAACCTCTCCACCACCTACCACCTGGAGACCGATGGTTAGACTGAACAAGTGAACCAGACCTTGGAGCAGTACCTCTGTCACAACCCACCACTGACCTCCAAGACTCAGGCCTGGCCCTAGGACTCCCACCCCCTCAAACCAACCTCCACAATCACCTCCTCAAACCGACCCCCACGACCATCCTGGGCCCTGGCAGGTTTCGCTAAGCACAGCGGCTCAATCCACTGGGCGAGTACTTTACATAGTGGGCACTGTGTCCACAGAAACAAAGTACTGGTAGGAGCGTGAGGCATAAGAGACTGAAGCGAGGTAGAAGAAGTGGGTGGGGGGTCTCTGGTAATGCCAGAATGGGGGGCAAGTGCTGGGAAGGAGTGGAGAACAAGTGCCAGGGGTAGGCATGAGTCCTAGGGAGGCAGGAGACTGGAACAAGCAAGCACTGGTGCACAAGTGAGTCCTAGAGATCAACAAACTGAAGTGAGAAGAGCGGAGATTAAGTGAGCCAAAAGGGGAAAGAGTCAAAATAAGGTAAAGGGAAGTGAAAGCAGAACAAGTTGAGATTTGAGGTCAGAGATAGAAGAGACAAGGAAACTTAGAAGTTGGCAAAGAGATGAAAAGTAAAGCAAAAATGGAATTAGAGTACAAGGCGAGTAGATGCAACAGATAGAAGCAGATATGAGACAAGTACAATAAGAAATGAAGCAGAGTTGAAAAATAGAGACCAAAATGCGCAAGACTATGAGACAGGCAAAATACAATGAAACGATATGAAAGGTATGGTAATATCAAGACTAGAGTACTACTTGCTACTCTACAACTTATATACTGTGCAGTAAGTAGGCTCCAGGGCTCAGGCCTGGGTTCCAGTGGCAAGTTGCAGCACTGGGCTCAGGATGAGATTCAAGGATTGTGCAAAGCAATGATGGAGGTTGAAACATATCATGCAGCGCAGGAGGTCTTGCTCTGGAAGCACAGAGACACGTAGCAGTGCAGTGGTGAGGAGATGAGTGGAGGTGGAGCATGGCATGCGGAGGTCAGGTCTGAGGTGATGCATGATTGTGATGCATGATGGAGGGCTCAGAACAAGCCAGAAGAGCGCTGGGTGCTGCCAGCGCAAGTGCTGATGTGGCAGCTGCAGTTGGAGAAGTGCCAGGGGTAGCTGTGGTCAGCACTGATGTGGCGGTCACAAGCAGTGATAGCTGGGGAGATGCCAGTGGTGGCAGTGGCTGGTGGTGGTGACAGGTGATGATGGCCAGGAGTTGCCAAGGTGGTAGTGACAAGTGATGATGGCCAGGAGTTGCCAAGGTGGTTGGCCAGGTAGCGCTCCAGGCCTAGGAGGGTTATGAGGATGGTTTAGGGAGTTTGGAGTTCTGGGAGTTGGTAGCAGGTCATAACAGGCTCAAATTGCTACTTGGCCAACCATTTCAACAATTCCCAGCCATCATTGTCTGTCATTGCTATCAGCCACCACCACCTCCATTATTCTCTCAGCCATCACCACTGTGACTGCCACATCAGTGCCAGCCCTGGCTATCACACCTCCCATGACCACCACATCAGCGCCAGCGCCGGCAACACCCAGCGCTCCTCTAGCTTGTGCTGAGACCCCCATTATGCATTACAATTACGCATTACCACTGACCACACCCTGCTCCCGCTCCTCTCTTCACTGCCTTGCTGTTGCGTGTCTCTGCACTCCCAGTGCAAGATCTTTGCACTGTGCAATATGTCTCAACCCCCTCTACTGCCCTGCATGATCTCCAGGTCTCATCCTAAGTCCTGGCACCACAACCCACTACTAAGACCTGGGCCTGAGCCTTGGGGTCTACCTACCACACAGTATATAAGTTGTAGAGTAGTAAGTAGTACTCTAGTCTTGATATTATCATATTTCTCATATTGTTTCATTATATTTTGTCTCTGCCTCATAGTCTTGTGTGTTTCAGTCTCTATATTTCAACTCTGCTTCATTTCTTATTGTACTTGTTTTGTATTTGCTCCTATTTGTCACCTCTACTCGCCTCGTACTCTAACTCCATTTTTGCTTTCCTCTTCATTTCTTTGCCAACCTCTAAGTTCCCTTGTCTCTTCTGTCTCCTGCCTCAAGTCTCAACTTGTTTTGTTGATCTCTGGGACTCACTCACGCACCAGCGCTTGCTCATTCCATTCTTCTGCCTTTCCAGGACTCACACCTACTCCCGGCACTCATCCTCCACTCCTTACCAGCACTCACCCTCTGTCTTAGCATTATAAGCACTTCCTACTTTCTTCTCCTGCCCCGCTTCAGTCTTCTACACTTTGTGCCCCTGCCAGTACTCTCCATCTGTGAACACAGTGCTCACCATGTAAGGTACTTGCCCAGTAGACTGAGTCTCCATGATCAGCGGAACTTGACAACCTCTGCCTCTACATCAACTATTTACAGAACGATTAGCATGCAGAACTACTCCTTTCCACATAGCCTACAAAGTTGCCCAAGACCTCCAATTGCTGCACCAATTCCTCCAAAATAAAATTGACATTATCAATAAAGCCTACACCAAGCACGCCAACATCTGCCATGAAGTGACCTCCAACTGGACTTCTAGCACCCTCATCTGGCTCAATTGATGCAACTTGAAGACCTGGTGACTCTTGATTAAGCTTGTTCACAAATGCCTCGGTCTCTTCAAGGTTCTTCAAAAGGTCTTGACCCATGCTTACAAGCTCAATCTACTCCTACAACTCAAGGGACTACACCTGGTCTTCCATGTTTGTTTCCTCTCAAAAAATATGCTCTGAACTCCTTTCCTAAACAGCAACCCAACTGATTGCTCGCTACTTGTTGAAGTCGAAGACAAATACCAATATAAGGTCAATCACATTCTTAACTCACAACTCGTTTGTGGCTGCCCTCATTGCTTCATTCACTGGAAAGGCTATGGGCTCAAAACGACATCTGGAAACCCCAGAGAAACTTTGCCGGTGCTCTCACCAAGCTCTGGGACTTTCATGAACAGTACTCTAACAAGCCCCAGGACCCCTGGGACTAGCACTTACAGACAGTATTAGTGGGTGTAACCCCTGCCTCTAGTTTCACTAGAGATTCAACTCCTACCCAGACCTCTATGTGTTTCTTTGCATACTCTCTTTTTTTAATTCTCACATTCTCATGAAAAAACTTTAGGACATGATGACAAGTCGTTATTTACAAGATTACAGATACATTTTAATACAAGAGTTTAAAAAAAAGAGGACCAAGGCGGTGCATGATCCAGTAGCTAAAAGGCTTCCTTGCCACCCTTCACCACCCCACTTCCTTCTGCCACCAGCTCCTCAATCATCATCTCCATCTCCATCTGGGCCATCAACAATGCCAGATAATCCTCCTGCAACAGCAATAACTCCTCAGTGTCCACCGATACATCCATCCACAACACCAGAGCAATGGCATTCTGTTGTCAATGCCCCACCAGCAGCAGCTCCATTCCAGAGTTTAATGAAATGACAAGCGCAAAGACTTAGCAAGTTCTAGAGATGAAAACGGAGGAGCAGAGATTAAGTGAGCTGAAAGAAAAAAGAGCCAAAATAAGATAAGGAAAGTAAAAACAAAATGAGTTGAGACTTGAGGCAGAAGACATGCATGATGGGGGTTTCAGCACAGGCCATAGAGTGTTGGGTGTTGCTGGTGCCAGTGCTGATGTGGCGGTTATGGGCAGTGTGATAGCTGAGGCTGGCGCTGATGTGGCGGTCACAGCGGTGATGGCTAAGGAGATGCTAAGAGTGGTGGTGGCTGGTAGCTGGTGGCGGTGACAAGTAGTGATAGCTAGAAATTGTTGAAGGGGTTGTCTGGATAGCGCTCTGGGCCTAGGAGGGGTGTGGGAATAGTTTTGGGAGGTTTGAAGTCCAGGGCTGGGCCTAAGTCCTGGAGGTTGGTAGCGGTCGTAACAACTGCCTCCTCTTTCCCCAGCATTATCTTCACCACTTTCAATTCCAACTTTGTCATCTGTGTCCGCAAAGCCACCAACTTCATCTCATATTCTCTCATCATTGCCAGTGCCATGTTTCAGTCCTGCTGCATCTTGTCTCAATTCATTGTTGCTGTTATCAACTTGCTCTATTGCTGATCTGACTGTAGATGCCGGCGCAAAGCCACAGTAGAAGCTAGCAGGCTTTGCTCCAAAGTTTTTTGAGGAGATGGCTGAGAGTATGCCAAGGTCAGTAAAAAGACATAATATCCCAGCAGGCTTACCAGAAATACATTGCCCTGGGGCCTCTTGCTTAGACATGATAACTTCTGGGAGCACATAAGAAGGCTCCACTACTGAAGATGACACATTTGCAACATGCCACTTTAGTATGCATAGGCACCAGAAAACAGAAAACTCATGATACTTCACCTCAGCCTGTCAGTGATTTTAGCAATGCTTGAAGGCCCGATGCTTCTTGTAGGCTGTCCAGGCACCAACATTATTTTCATCAAATAGAAGAAGAGTAAAAAATGACGACAAAAAAGAGGATATAAAGAAAAAATGGTTGGAAAAAATTAACAAAGTTTTTCTTCTTTTATCTGCATACAGGATTTCTTGATGGCCACCAGACTTTGATTTTGACACTACAGCTACTCACAACTTTGTGTGTTTTGAAAGTCTCAATACTGAAGGAGGAGTGATGTCACAACTTACTACTAATCCTTGGGACTTAAGCCCAATTCCAAGACTTCAAACCTCCCAAAATCACTTTCACAACGAGCACTATTCAGCAAACTACCTCGGCAACTCCTGATCATTATCACTTGTCATCACTATTAAGTGCCATCATCACCAGCATTCCTCTGACTATTACTGCCATGACTATCACATCAGTGCTGGCCTCAGCTATTACACCACCTGTGACCGCCACATCAGCACTGATCTCAGCTATCTTCAGCACTTCTTCAACCACAACTGCTACATCAGCACCAGCATTAGTAGCACTTGGTGCTCCTCTGGCTTATATTAAGACTCTTATCACACCTTACAATCACATATTACCTCAAACTTGACTCTTGCACACCACACTCTGCCTTCACTCACTTTCTCACCAGCGTGTCACTACATGTTTCTGTGCTTCCAAAGCAAAACCTCTTGCATTGCATGACATGTCTCAACCTTCATCACTGCTTTGCATGATTCCTGAGTATCTTCTCAGCACCATGACTTGCCACCAAGACTCAGGCCTGAGCTCTGAAACTTATCTACTGCTTAGTATATAAGTTGTAGAATAGTTAGTAGCACTCCAATTTTAATATTATTGTACCTCTTGTATTGTTTCATCGTATCTTATCTTTGTCTTGTAGTCTCATATGTTTCAGTCTCTAATTTTTAACTTCGCTTCATTTTTTATTGTACTTGTTTTGTATTTGCTTTTATTTGTCACTTCTACTTGCCTTGTAATCTAATTTCATTTCTATTTTACTCTTCATTTTCTTATCAACTTTTAAGTTCTCTTGTCTCTTCTGTTTTTTACTTCAAGTGATTCGTTTTGTTTCTACTTCCTTTATCTTATCTCAACTCTTCTTCTTTTAGCTCATTTGATCTTTGCTCTCCTCACTTTCATCTTCAAGACTTGCTAAAGTTTCCACGCTCATCCACTTTTATTTTGTTGATCTTTAAGACTTGCTCATGCACCGATGCTTGCTCATTCTATTTTCACTCTTCATCTCAGTGTTATTGGCGACCCTCCACCTATGTCTTCTACTTCATTTTAATCTCTTACACCTCATGCTCCTATCAATACGCTGCATTTGTGGACACAGTGCTCATTTAAGGTACTTGTCCAATGGACTAAGCCTCTGTAATTAGTGGAATCTGACATATATAAAGAAACATGTAAAGATTTTAGTCGGAGTTGGGTTACACTCATTAATGCCATCTATAAGCACTAATTTTGGAGGTTTTAAGGCTTGTTAGAGTATCATCAATAGAAATTTTGTAGCTCGATAGAAGTGCCAATGAAATTGTTTCAAATGTTATCCTTGAATCCATAGTCTTTTCAGCAAACCAGAAAGTAAATGCAGCCATAGACAAGTCATGAATTGAGGATGTGGTTAACCTTGTAGTGATATTCATATTCATCTTTGACTTCAATAAGTGGCGATCAGCTGAGTTGCGATCTAAAGAAGGAATTTGAAGTGTATTTTTTGATGAGGCAAAATGTGAAAGATCAGATGCAGGTCTTGAAAGTAAGTTGAGCTTGTAGGCATAAGTTGAGACCTTTTTAAAGAACCTTGTGTCTAAATTGCTTGTGATCAAGCTTGATCAAAGGTCAGACTAGAGTGGTGATTGATGAGGAGTGGCTTGAGGAGATTGTAAAAGCAGTAGCAGAAAATCTTGGTTCAAAAATATGACTCGGCTCAAAACATACCATGTGATGTCCTTCTTTATGCTTGACCAAAAGTAAATCTAGGAGATGAGCTGAAGAGTCCAAATCTCAGGCTGTCTATGAAGTTTGTAGTTGTAATGCTGGCAAAGGATGTTTAGCTGAATTATTTTATAGTCCAAGGCATAGATTCATCTGTTTAAAGAAGGAATTGGTCATTAGAAGAGAGTGTAAAGGAGCAATCAGCATTGGTGTCATCTGCAGAGTTGTTCTGAGAGTTGTGTTGAGTGAAGGAAGATGTTCTAAAGGGCAGTGCAGATTTAGTGTAAAATATCTTCTTTGTTCATAATCAGCATGGTATAAAAATATTTGAGTGAAATTACTACTTGATGATCAAAAGTGTTATATAAATTCTGCTTTAAACAACTTCTTAAGGTACATGTTAGTAAGGGCATGAGCTTGGCATCAAATTGCTTAAGATAGTAATGGATTGTGAACTTATACTCAAAGAGGATCTCTAAAGTAGTTGGAAATCATCAGAGTGATAGGCCAAAGCTTGTCATTGCCAAACATCTACAAAAGTATACCAGCAATAGCATAGTCAGAGGCATTACATTTTAGTAAAAAGAGCAAGGTCAAAGTGATGGAGAATGAAAGCAGAGGTGAAGGTTTTTTTGAAGAGTGTAAACACACTTTGGCATTTCTTATCACAGTTTCAGGTATTGCATTTAGACAATGTTGATGATTAAAGAGAACTATTAAAGGAAAGTCACATTGCTGTTGAGAATGAGTTAAATGCACTTAAGAACCAGGTGTTTAACAGAGTGAAAATTACCAAGCCCAAGCAGCCACTTAAATTCTATACAAGCTCATGATATCTGTTGCCAATAACCCAGCCCTGCCAGCATCTGAGTCTTATAGTCACTAGTGCCATTGCCAGCTACCATCAATCCAAACTCTTTGCCACTACTTGTTAGGTTCTGCTGATGGAGGCTTGTTTACTGGGTGATTCTTTATATAGTGCATACAATGTTTACAAACAAAGTAGTACTGTCAAGAGTGCAAAGTGTGTAAGACCAGGGTGGGACCAAAGATGCAAGTGGTGCAGCAAGTGATCATTGATCATGCTGGAACAAGAGTGCCTGTTATAACCCACTATTGACCTCCAAGACTTAATTAAGCCTGGTTCTGAAACTCCAACTCCCTCAAACTCACCTCCACGATTGCTCTGGGCCTGGATCGCTACTTGGCCAACCACCTTGGCAGCCCTGACACTTCCCCAACCACAGCCGCCGCATCAGCGCCAGCATTGGCAACACCCAGTGCTTCTCCAGTCTATACCAGAACCCCCATTACACATTACAATCATGCATTACTGCTGACCTGACCTCTACATGCCATGCTTTGCTTCTGCTCACCTCCTCACCGTTTTGTTGCTACATGTCTCTGCACTCCCAGAGCAAGACCTTGGGTCTCATCCTAAGCTCTGGCGCTGCAACTCACCACTGAAACTCACGCTTGAGCTTCAGAGTTTGCCTCTCAATCAAATCATATGGCAATCTGGCCCATTTCCTAGCCGAACCAGAGTGTGATAGTAAGGTTCCTCATTGTGCCATGCTTGGTGATCCCTACACATTGATAATCCCCATGCCAGGGTTTGAACCTGTGACCACTTGGAAAGAGAACCCCCCTTTGAAAGCACAATGGTGCCATCGTGCCCCCTATCAGTGACATTGTCTCTGATGTTGATGTATTTTATGGTGATTTTGCCATTCTGTGCCTGTTCCCTAAAAAAATAGTCTTTATATCAAAGTGTTTAACTTGTGTATGTGCTGCTGGATCTTCAAATAATGATATTATGGCTTTTATCACAGAATGTAACTGTTGGCATTCTTGAACAGTCTCATTCAATTTTCTTCGTGAAAGTTTGTAACCAGATATATTCTTGTGTTAATTCATATGCAGCCATATATTCTTTGCAAGATGATCTCAGATTACCACTATCTTCTGTTAAATGGACCATGAAACTACACTTTTGCCAAGAGACCATTTATATTTGCTGGTGCCTTGTCTAATGTCTAGACAATTTACCCAGTATGCATCAGTAAAACTTTATAGGATAATGGATAAGCCTCCAAGTAGTTTGAGATCTCTAGTTCCTTTGAAATACCTAACTAGGCAAATATCAGTGTTTCAATATGATTTATTGTAATTATTGAGGAATTGAGACAATTGTTGAACAGCAAATGCTATGTCAGGTCTAATAGCAACAGTGATGTAATGCATTGGTATTAGTAATAGACAAGAAGTCATTAATGTGGACCACAATTACTGTCTCCATGGTAGTAGATGCAAGACTCACTAGCCCATGTAAATCCTTATGCAATCCTCTCATTATTCTTTGGTAAAATTCTATAAAGGAAAGCAGTGTTTGTGTTAATCTGTATCATATTCCATGTCATATTCCAGCCTGCAGCTGCAATGTAAAGTAAAATGCCACAATTTCATGTATGCAGTTGGTGATGTTGTCTTGTTTGAATCTTTTCCATACACTTGTTCATAGCTTTGAACAAGTCAGACTTTGTACTGGACAGGATTTTTGTGTTCATCTTGTTTGATCTTGAAAACTGGTTGACCATTTTCACATTTTTTGGCCCTTCAGTATGACTGAACATATGACAAGTATAGACTCTCATGTTTTTCAGTGATTTTAGTTCTTTCTGCCTCCCATTTACTCATGGATCAAGAAAATAAGGTAAATAAATAAAAAAATAATGATGGAAAAATACATCAAAGGTATATTCAGGGTTTGAATCCTCTGTAACAAAGATTGAACTCTCCATCTTTTGCTAAACTATCAATCACTTCTTAGCTTTGCTGGCTGCATGTAAGAGGTATTGCCTCTCTGCCAAGTCAAAAGAAAGATGATGCAGAATTTGCTGGAAATGCAAGATTGGATTGTGATCCATTTACTCCCCATTCAGTCTGAAGCTGACTTTGATTGGATTCTGGAGCCACTTGCCACACTCCACATTGAAATTGGGTCCACAATTACAAGCCCTATCATACCCCAATCAGGTTAGCTGACAACAACATTTATATATTCAGAAACAAAGGCTATAACATTGACAAAAAGGCCAGGCATTTCTGGTTGAATGGAAAAGAGTTATTTTGTGCTACAATTAAATCCAACAACTCTGCTCATTTGGATGGTTGTACAGCATTTATTTTGGAGTCTGCTTGTCTTACCAGCACATTACCAGACTTGCATATGATAATTATGCAGATGTCTCTGGCAAAAAGCATTCGGACCTCTTCCAGTTGCTGAAAATGGCTACTTACATTCATTGATGATTGCACTAGCTTCAAAGCTGCCATGGCTATGAAGACAAGTGATGCATTTAATGCCTTTAAGACATTCAAAGCTGCCAAGAATGCTCTAGATGCCAAAATCAGGGGAGTGAACCACTTCCACACCTCCACTGCCTCCATTAAAACCTATGACACCTCCACCAGCTCCGAGACCACTTGATCATGAATCAAGCCCTCAGCCAGCTGCTCCACTTAGACCATGCCCAAACTGAGTTAGACATCATTCAGCACAACCACCAGCACAATCACCTCCTCCATCATGTCCACTTGCTTTAAGATGCTCTAAGCGCAATAGAGATTAGTGAGTGATGGATGCTGACAAGTGGTATCAAGCAGCAGTTTATGAATGTTTTGGCAATGCATGGCAAGCACAAACATGTGATAAAATAAAATCACAAGTGGTAAACATATACAATATAACCACATGTAGAATGCATGTGTGATAGAATGAACTTGGAGTAGAATGATGATTATAATGATGGAATGCCAGCAATTTCAACAGATGAGTCTCAGCATTAAAAAAAGAAGGATTAGCTGAACTAAGAATGAAAAGAGCTGAGGCAAGAGATGTAGATTTTGCAAGGCTAATGCAGTTGTGCAGTGCAAAAGAAGCTCTCAAAGGAGGTGTTGGTTTGAAAGTGTGTGCAAAGACCATTCATGGAATCACAATGGAGCCTTTGAAGGAGTTTGCAAAGTTATTATGAATAATTAGCATTAGCTGTGTGGCTTAAAAAACAAAAAAAAAAGTGTGTTGTTTTAAAAATGTAGGCAAAAAAAAGGCGAGAATTGCCAAGACTGGTGCTGATGTAGTGCAATGGGTGCTAAAGAGGTGCTAAAAATAGTGGTGCTGTGAGTGGTGATGGCTAATAATAAAGAGTGGATACTTGTGCCGTGCATTGTCGATGACCATTTTCTTAGCACTCCTCAACAACAGGCAACCATTGATGAGATAAGTAATTGGCATGGTTGAACCTAGCAAAGGTGACACATCTTTACATACCATGCTATATCTGTTTGTGCTTGCAGTCACCAAAAACATTCAAGCAAAGTGGCTCAGGTTATGTAAAAGCCTTGGTGTCTCACCTTATCATGCATGGTCCATAGGATGCATAGACAACCATCTTTCTTGACTACCAGTTTATGTGCACAGTGGAGTAGGATGCTGATGATATTGTCAGGTTGTAGTATGCAGACAAGCAGCTATATCAAGTGTGCAATGAAGCCATGAAGTCAATCCAGTTGTTCAAGTCTTTGTTGTCACTAAGAAGTTCAAAGTTGCCAGATTGCTGTACCCACCTAGAGAGATCAAAGTGAAACATGAGAATAGCAACTATCCATTAGTTCATATTTGTTCTACATCTCTTTAATATATCGAGCACGAGGTCTTTGACACTAATGAAGTATGTCTATAGTGCTTGGAAGGCTTGAAATAATCCATACAGTTCCAGCTTGGGCTAACTAGAATAAGATTTGCAGTTATTAAGAGCAATGAATTCAAAACAGTTATAGTGTTGCTGTTGCATTGACAAAAATAGAGCTCTGCAGCAATATAAGAGGTGTTGATGATGACAGGATTTGAATACATATAGTCAATGGATACTAGGGGCTTAGCATTTTGAAGAGCTTTTGGCATTGACTTAGACAGAGCCAAAGACAAAGGGTTTATTGGTATGTGTAAGCCAGGTAAAATGGTGAGTGTGGGCAAAGTTCTATATAAATATCCAGAATATGCCAAGTGTGATTCATCAGGTAGTCTTTTATGGCCTAGTATCTTGAAGTGTGGAGTGCATCATACAAGTTTATGTTCAGAGAAAGTGCTGCCACAGTACTTTATATGCTAGAGAATTCAATTGAGCAACTAAAAGAAGTCTCATAGCATTAAGCAGATGTTAGAGTTATTAAGGTGCTTAGCAAGAGTACCATTTACAAGTTGCCAGTTTCTTGGCCTTTAAGTTGCAAGATGTGTCTATATAAAAGTAACCTTTGGAGATTGCAACTTAGTCACACAACTGGCACAGAGTTGGTACATGATTAGAGAACTAGAATGTTATATATATACATTCTAGACTAGAGATGGTTCGACTCTACTAGGATTGGAGCATTGGACAGTTTAAGTAAGAACTCAGAGCTCATATGCTGTCAGATAACTTAATCTGTAATTATTTAACACTATAGCCATTTGCAGGCATTTTAGAAAACCCAATATCTTTCTGACTATGATTACCAATCTAAAGTGGAATGAGGAAGAACTGTTGAAGAAACTTGCTGTCAATAGCAAAAAGCAAATAGCCTCTAATTGACCAGACATTATTGTTAAGGTGTTTGAGTTCAAGAAAAATGCACTTTTAAAGTAAATATCTACATCTATTCAGTAAAGCAAAGAAATAAATGTTTGCCTCCTGTCTGACATGATATTATTAATGGGTGCTTATTGAGCTTGCAAAGAAGCTTGAAAAACAGTAGAAACTCCATGAAGAGCTTTCTTAGTTTTCTACGGCTCATCTTACTTGGTAACAACTTGTTTCAGAACTACCATACTTCAATTTCATTGCTCATGAGGTATTAAAACTGCATATTGCAATGCAGTCAAAAAGAGTGGATTTAGTTCATTGAAAAGAGAGGCATCTTGAATCTTATTAATTAGTGCACTATAAACAAAGATTCAATATCATCATCACAAAGGAAAAAAACAAATGTACTCACAAGAGCATTTTTATTGAGTGCCTTTAAGATCTTCATTTCCCTTCTTAACTTTGACAGCTTATATTCACATTTAGCGTCTACAAACCATGCATTTCTCAATCTCGTGAATTATTAAATACACTGTATTGATTAAAACATTGATTAAAATGTTGCATGCAAGTAACTAAAAGTGTCTGAATAGATTTAGTAACACAGTGACCACTTAAATATGTATTGAAAGATATTATAATCACCATACTGAATGATATGTTAAGCTCTTTTTAGACAACATTGTTGTAAAAATAATGTGATGGTCAAGAGACAATAATAAACTTTGACAATTGCTCTACTAGCAAGTGAAAAAATAAACTCAAGCTAGAGCATGCTCAAGATCCATGTATAAATAAGGATTAAGAATATTGTGGAAATTGTCAACAAGTCAATGGATTGACTGAAATCTTTCCATGTTGAGTGATGCCATAAGATTCCACTGTTCTGCAAACCATGCACATATATGGAATATAAGAGCAGCTTTGACTTTGAGTTGAGTTATTGAGAAAAAATAACCTAAATGACCTGGTTCCTCTACACCCAGGGAATTACATATAGTGTTGTCTTTATAAGCATTATGATGCAAAATCTGAAAAGATGATAAAAACATTACAAACATTCATTTATTGTTTGAAAAACTCATATATTTGTGGAACAGATGAAGACCATAGGATATCTGTCTTTGTGTTTATTTTCATTTTAATTTGTATTCAGAGATGAGCAAGAGACTCACCTGAAAGGCCATTAATATCAGTATAGAAAATGGCATAGTTGTATTTGCTTGCTCACCTCTGCACTCAGAAGTGACAAGCTTGGATACTGATGGACAATGAAGAGTAACCAGAGACTATTTGATTTAAATTCAATTCCAAATGTTCTTTGTGGCGTTGAAAGATGATCTGAAAGCAAAAAGACAATAAAAAAGAGAGAGAAATGCCTCTGATATTGGTAGTAAAAGAGGTGGTTGCAGCAGAGATTCATGATAGAAAATGTGGTTGTGAATGGTGTCAGAGGGTGTCAATTCGTGAAGGTGCTCCAAGTCATATTGCTTATGCACTCCTGCATTCAGAAGTGGTGAGCTGTTTCTCTTTACAACTCTTATTTATTATGATCTATCATACATGTATCATGTAGTCTCATGACAAAGGAAATATGGACATACTCTTTTCAATCCACTTTTTTCATTTAATAGAGGTGATTAGAAAAGCATTAAAGAATTTAGCACCTAGAGACAATCTTCAGCTTATTCCTTGATATTTGGGTGCAATCCTCCAATTTCAATGTTATTGTTGAAGGTGCATCCAAGCTAGACATTGACATCTTCATCATTTGACAATGGTAATTAGAGAAGCATCAATCTTATGATGCTGAGAACAGTAGATAACAACCATGGAAATAGAAATAAAGGTACAACTGTATAACATGATACAAAATAAATATAAGCCAGCCACTGAGGAAAAGAAATCCAAGAAGCTTCTTTCAAAAGTCTTCCATTCACATCTTGTGGCCTGAGTAGTCATATCAAGATCCTGTACTTTACTAATTCATTCAACAATCAGTTGCTTTTTTAAATGCATGTCCTCTGTTAATCTCTCACTAATCACAGTTTAGACAAGCACTGTGCTCAGACCTTTTGAAATCTCCTCAATAGCCTCTTTGACCTTGCTACAAGCAAACAGGGAGCCAAGAGTGTTAGTATGGTTCTTAGAGGGGTATAACAGCGCTTGATCATATTGTAAAGTACATTGTCACGACCTGCTACTGACTGGGACTTAGGCCCAGGCTGGCCCTGGAACCCCAAACCCTCCAGGTTCAGAGCGCTACTCAGCAAACCACCTCAGCAACCCCTGGCCATATCACCACCTGTCACTGCTACCAGCCACTGCCACCATTGGCATCCTCCCAGTCATCATTGCTATGACCGTCACATCAGCACCAGCTCTGGCTATCACACCACTCATGACCACCACATCAGCGCTACAGCACCTGGCACTTCTCTGGCTACTGAAACCCCCATCATGCATCACAATCACGCAGCATCTCAAATCCAACCCCTGCATGCCATGCTCCATCTACATGTCTCTGCACTTCTAGAGCAAGATCTCCTGCACCGTGCAACATATCTCAACCTCCACCATCACTTTGCACAATTTCTAGATCTCATTCTGAGCTCGATGCTATGACTTGCTACCAAGACCTGAGTCTGAGCTCCAAGACTTACTTACCACTCAGTATATAAGTTGTAAAGTGGTCAATAGCACTCTAGTCTTGATATTACTGTACCTTTTGTATTGTTTCATTGTGTTTTATCTACTGTACCTTTTGTATTGTTTCATTGTGTTTTATCTCTGTTTCGTAGTCTTGCATGTTCTGGTCTCTATTTTTTGGCTCTGCTTCATTTCTTATCATACTCATCTTGTATTTGCTCCTATTTGTCACCTCTACTCACCTCATACTCTAATTCCATCTCTGCTTTACTCTTCATTTCCTTGTCAACCTTTAAGTTTTCTTGTTTTTTCTATCTCCTGCCTCAAGTCTTGACTTGTTCTGTTTTCACTTTCCTTATCTTATCTTAACTCTTTTGGCTCGCTTAATCTCTTCTTTCACTTCCATCCCAGGACTCACTAAGTCTCCATGCCTGCCCACTCTCCTTTTGTTGATTCTTAGGATTTGCTTGTGCATTGGTGCTTGCTCATTTCATTCTCCTGCTTCCTTGAGACTCGTGCCTACTCCTTGCACTCGTCCTCCACTTCTTCTTAGCATTCACTCTCCATCTCAGTATTACCGGCGACATCTCATCCACGTCTCCTACCTCACTTCAGTCTTCTACAGGTACTTGCTCAGCAGATTGCGCCCCTATAGTCAGCAGAACTTGACACACATGGGTGAGGTTGCTAATGAGTAAATTTGTCTGTCTATGTTTTCATAGCCTTTTCATGTCACTCCAATTTATCTTCAAGTCTCAGTGAGCAAAGATAGTCAACCTTGTGCTGAGTGTCACCAGGAGTCAGCTGATCACAAGTGTGTTGCCCATGGTACACTTCAAACCTCATTTTTCTTATGCATCTAACATTGATGTACTAATAATGGCTGCGCCCAAAGGCAAACAAGAACCAGTAAGTGCTGCTGCATGACTGCATTTGGGGTCTATACGCTCAAGATGGGATCAAAAGTTGTCTAGTTGTTGTATGTACTTCTTTTTTTTTTAGCTTGAAGGTGGATAACAATGCTAATGGTTTGTGTTAGTTATAGAATGGTTTGTTCTTTCTATATCAGATTGATATTGATTGGTGTAGATGATGTGCATGTCATGGATATCAGTTTTCCATCTTACTTTCAAAATTAAATCTGGATGTCATCTCATCAAAAATTAATAAGCTGATCAAAGTGTGTTAAGGCACCTTTGCTACTACTTTGCTATTGATGCATTATTTCAGATATATTTGATCATAATATAACAATTCTCATAACAACAAAAACAATGTTGTGTTGAACTTGCTACAATCCATACTATACATATGGCTCCTCAGGAGTAATGTAGTGGGCTGACATTTTGGTGTTTGTCATAAAATGCAAAGTTTGAAAAAATTCAAGTGTACGATTGGTTGAGATATGAAAATGTTTACAGAAAGTATCTTCAGCATAGTTTCAATCTTATCCACTCATGGCAATGTGACTAGTATTGCAACTAGGAGTAATACTACTGATGGCATTCCAACAAAAACACTGAAGACATCTTTCACTCCTTCAATAAGCTTTGGTGCATTTCTTCACCAAGTTGCTATTGAAGTTGTGCATCAACAAAGATATTCAAAAGGCATTAAAAACATACTTGGTACATCTCACACTCATCATGCTTGTTTATCTTTGCTTTGTATACTTACAGATTGATATTTGGAAATTATTGAAACGTTGCCATTGCATGGCAGTAAACGCTATGCCTTTTTTGCTTGGGGGTACTTCTTCATACCACATTTGTTGTTTGTATTGCTGTGAGGTGAAAGTCACCCAAACAAAAAAGCACACTTCTAAATCTCTATCTTTGATGGTGATAGATGAATGTAAGAGAAAGAATGGTGAAAAAAGTCCTCACAAGATCTCTGACAGAAGAGGTCAGTGAAGTATGATCAGATGATTGGGAACTGCACACTTTTCCATCCCTAAACATGCAATATCTTGTCAAGTTTGACATGTCATCATTGATCATTATTTGTATTATGGGTCATGTTTTCAGGTTGGTGGAATAGGGCAAGGCCGGCGTTTGTTTTAAAAAAGAGACTTGTAAGATGAAGAGCAAGATATGATTAGAGATAATTGGTGGTGTTTATTTAAAGCATAGTCATAGAATCTTCTTCCATCTTTGCTGTTGCATTGATTTTCTAAACCAAAAGTGCTGAGTGAGAATCGTGTCGTAAATAAAGACACAGTCACGTTCCTACTTTCTCTTCAGTTGTTATACTCTCATTTGGTGTTCTGCTCTTAGCTGCTTTTACTGTCATTGATCCTTGTTCTATTAACAATCTCTCTGTCTTTTATGCGCTTTGCTCAAAAGAAGGGAGGAAAGTGTACACCGTTGATCCAGACAATCCTCAAACTCAGTGCATCGTAGTTGTAGGAGCTTCCATTGCTGACCATGGTCTGTTGAGTATATTTATACCATCCTTGACATGGCACCTTTCTTACCTCTTGATCAAGTGATGTTCTCATTGGACAAGTTGGTTTTTCAGCATCTGTCTCTAAAAACATGCTTTGTACAATCTGGGGCCATTGTTCTTCCAGGTTTAAGTAGTTTGTCAAGTGGCAAGCAAAGATTCAGACATCACATCAATGATGATTTACTTCAATTACAAACTCCCATGCCCATATTCTTGAGTATGGAGCTACTCAACAGCTGCCTTTAGAGGGAACAAAGACAGTTCAGGGTACAATAGCCCAGGTTAGGTTGTGTCAAAAGAAGTACTGACATATTTTTTGGCACAGGCTTGTAGACCAGTGGTTAGTGCACTCTGTGCCTGCCTCAAAGGCTAGGATTCAAATCCCTGGACAAGCACTTTTTGTATTTTGTTGTTATTTTTTTTTTTTGATTATTTTACCTTACTTTTATGACCTTCAAAGATTCACCAGCATTACCGCTGCAACTTGGTGACTATGATCATTTGATGACACTGACAGCTGGATGATTTTATGCCTACTTTTTGACATGACCAGCTTGATTGGCACTGCTAGGCATCACCAAGATCTGATTGACATTTTCCTATATAAAAGATTGTTGGTTATTGTTTACTTACTAAGTTTGCTGCTTTGATGACCTTTGGTCACCAATAGTGACTTTGCTTACAACTTATTATATTATATATACTGTACTTATACACTGCCAATAACAAGTTACCTTCACTCTCATTTCTTATGCTTAGGCTTTAGAGCCCAATTTAGTTGTCTTAAATCTACTTTATGCCAAGGTGCTGTCTTAGTGCTTTGTTCTGCCACTGAGAGTACACCAGTGCTCAGCACCGCCTTGTGCAACAGTTTGAAGGTGCCATTCATTCCTTTTTACTTAGCACCTTCTGCCCCACAGTTACCAGGAGCCTTGCTGCCTACGATTCTACTTGAAGAACTCAAGCAAGCAAGCAACAGTTTTAGTATTGACAACATTGAAGACTAGATTTTACTGTCAGCCCAGAAAACCCCCTCTATTCTCCTTTTGCTGCTGTCCAATTATTCACTCCACCATCACCTCTTACCCCACTATCACAATTATTTGACTCCTGCATTCCATTGCTATTTGCTAAAGCCACACCACCATTACTTTTATCTGTGCCTACAATGCCACTTTCTTTGCTGACTCCTATGAAACCCACCGCACAATGTATGCCACTCTGCAACCACTTCTCCGCACTGAAATGGGATGAGTCTAAGACTAGGGAGCTCACCCAATATCTCAAAGAGCTAGGGTATCTCTTTAGAGATTGTGGAATTACTGACTACACACAAATGAAGGAGTACGTGGCAAGATATGTCACTTACAATACAGTAGATACTTGAACTGACCTTTCCAAGTTCTCTGCCACTACCTCTACCACTGCCAACCAATCCACTATCACCATCTCCTATGACACTTTGAAAGAAGCCATGATCTGACTGTACCTTGGCACTGACAAGTCTACACACTATATGGTGAATGAGCTCCACCAATTAGTGCAGGATAATTTTGATTTTAGCGCTTACACCTTTGGCACTTTTTTCACATACTACTGCAAATTTCAAAAGATCTCTTGTTAGCTACTTCAGCATGGCAAGCTGCATGCCAATGAAGAATGCTGCCTGTTCTAGCAAGGCATTCCAACGTTGCTATAGGCCAAGATCACTAGGTGCCTAGAGATCCTCAAGCTGATCCACCACCCTAAAGACCCTTATAACACCAAGGATGTTTTTGAGGCAGGCACTTGGCATCTTAAAGGTATTGACATGGGTCTAGGCATTCCTCATGCCAAGAGAATCTTACTGGCTCTCACCTCACCTCCAATTGCTAACAACACGGTCACTACCAATAGTTACATCAAGAAAGTAGCAATTAGTGCTGCTGTTGTCTCCACCATGACCTAAATAGAAACAATGATATGATCAATACACAACACAGTAACCTTTGTACTTCTAACACTACTAACAGTCTGTGCCATTTTTGTGGCAAACTAGGCCAGACTATAAGCAGGGAATGATGCAACACCCTTGAACAGTACATTTGCTTAGAGAGGGTTAGGTACAGTATCTATGGCAAGGTAGTCCTGTCCACTGGCATCAACATCCCCAACTATTCAGAGCTCAAGTCTCATCAAGAAAGAGTCGACAAATAGCATAGACACAACTTCAGCAATGTTGCCACTAGAATGCTAAGCAGCAATGCCAACTCTGATGCAGACCAACATGTTCAGCAGCAGCTTATTTACAATGTATTACACTTGAATAGTGACAGTAAAAAGGGAGGATTATCAAACTGTATCACAGCCCTTGAGAAGGAGTTAAATGCTCTCAAGAATCAGGTGTAGAGATTCCAAGGCCCAAGCAACTACTAAAGGACTACAAATCCATAGCAACTGTTGCTAACAATTCTGTCTTACCTGCACTAAAACCCTCAGCACCCTCTAGCATTGTGCCAGTCAACAACACGCCACCAGTCACTAACACTCCTGACTCCTTGCTGCCTCTCCACCCCTACTCAAGACTCAATAATTGCTATCAGCCTCCAGTACAATGCAGCTTTGGCACCTTAGACAAGTGAGCCAAAGGCACCTACTGATTCACTGCACCCATCTATGACATAGAGAAATCCAACCAAGTCTTCATATGTCTAAAAAAGTCAGCCATCACTCTTTTAGTGGAAGAGTTATGCAGTATAGCACCTGATGTCAGAAACCAAATGAGGACTGCAGTAATTTCCAAGCATCAAGTAGCAATCAGAGTCGCTGAGATGGATGAATTGGATGACGCATTGCCAGGCTTCACAGTTGCTGGTGACACACCACCTACGCTAAGCACCAATGCTGTATCATCAATGCTTGCCAAAGTCACCAATGCCACCTCCATTGATCCTGTTGAAACATACATCAAGTCCTTCAACACTGATGAAGACCTGGCCATATTAACAGTGGCACACGACTTCCAAGTCATATGCTCCATCATAATGTTTATAGACCACCATACAGAAGTAGAGGCAGTTGTGGACAACAGCTCACAGATCATCTCCATGGTGGCAGATGTTACTAGTGACCTTGGCTTATCTACGATCTCAGCATTGTGCTCAACATGCAAAGTGCCAATGATACCATTGACAAGTCCTTGAGCCTTGCCAAAAATGTATCCTGCACCAATGGCAATGTAACATCTTACCTCCAAATCCATATAATTTCTCCCACTTACAACCTTCTTTTCAGATGGCCCTTCAATGTCTTAGCACACTCTATAGTCCAGACCATTACTAACAAGGAGACTATCTTGACTATTAGCAACCCAAACTCTGATGTTAGATGCATGGTGCCCACGTTCTCAAGGGGTAGGAACAAAGCCATGTGGCAAAGGACCACTCATTACGTGCCAATGCTTGAACAAGCATCACCACTTGTATTTTTATCCACCATTGAGGATGTGATTAGTAACAACAATGATCATGGAGATGTGGCACTGATATTGGAATATAATCATACCTTGAACAATTTACGTATACTGAAAATGGCCTTTCTTGACCCTAAAGTACTTTCCCCTCTTTAGACTCCTAGCACTAATACCACTAACATGGTACCAATGATGCTGATTTTCAAACTAGGCAAACCCAGAGAGCCTCCATGGCTCTGCACTGTCTTCAATCTCAGGGCACAAAATGCAAACATGGTCAAATGCTTCTTACCACTGCCTGACAATGATGGCATCCTTTGACAAGTAGCCAGAGGAAAATATAGATCAATTCTTGATGGAAAAGATGCATATGAGCAGATTTGTATCATTCCAGAACATGTAGAACATACCGCAGTCACAATGCCTGACAGAAATATGGTCAGTAATGTAATCCAACAAGGAGATTGTAAAAGACAAATTGCAGTTTTTATGTCTTGAACTGCAAGTGCTTAGAAGAATTGTTGATGACAACAGAATCCATATGGACTCCAATAAAGTTGACGCTCTAATCGAATGGAAGACTCCCATAAACAGGGACTTCTTTAGAGAATTCCTAGGTGCTGCCAGATACCTGGCTGATGATATTGTTCAAGTAAGGATACCTATAGGCATACTACATCAGCTAATCAGGGACACAGTACTCTTCAGGTGGGAATATACTCACTAGTGTGTATTTAAAGACATTAAAGCAACTGGCCTCTCAATACCACATGCATCACCAGAACCTCTTTGATTACAGCCCATCGGCACCACCCATTAACATGGTAACTGATGGCTGCATCATTGGCATAGTGGGAGTTATAAACCAGGGTGAGAATTGGCAAGATGCAAAAGTTGCCACATTTTATTCAACCTAGCCCAACAGAATTACTCAGTCCACAAAATCAAAATGCTGGCCAGTGTTGAAACTATTATGCTGCACCATTGCGACATACTGCAGGATACCAGATTTAGATAGTACACCAGTTATAAAGGACTGGTCACTCTTTTGGACCAGAAAAACTTATTCAATAGACAGGCACATTAGATAGAAAAAATCTCTGAATTTGATTTTGAGGTGCAATATATACCTGGTGCAGAGAATATCCTATCAGATGCTCTGTCTCATATCTACTTACAAGATGAGCCAGGCACCATTTGTGCCAGGAGCAAATATATAGACCATGATATCATCAACAATGATGCACTGAGTGGCCACCTAATCTCTATGCCTCTTCTTGTCAGAAAGGAGGGTGAGAGTATGCATCTAACAGAGCTATAGGAAGGCCTGGCCAGCACAGAAACAGGACCAGTCTCAACTCAAATAGAGGTGCCTGACAATAGTCAGGGACCATTGCAGGAGGAATGGTACCTGATTACAGGCAATAAAGATGACAATTTGCTAGCAGAAATGACATCACTAACATCACAAATTAGAAAAAAGCAGCAGAGAAGGCGTAGGAAAATACTCAGTGCAGACACTGGTTGGCCTGAACTATTCAAAGAGTTCATGGCCAGAATGGCCTGTAGGTTTGTGCTGAGGGGCCCTCAGCAACAAAAGGAGGGTGAGAGTACAAAGAAAAAACTTACCATTTGCATATTGGCACATAAGACAACTGCAAATGAAATAAGATGAGTAAATGAGACCAATTAATCAGAAAACACTGAATTGGATTTGAAAAAAGAAAAGGAGGACAATCTGATGGAAAGTGTCACAACCCGCTACTGATCTCCAGCACTTAGCCCTGGCCCCAGGACTCCAACCTCTCCAAAGCAACTTCCATGACTGTCCTGGATCCAGACTGCTACTTGACCAGCCACCTTGGCAGCCTCCAGCCATCACTGCCCATTACTGCTACCAGCCACTGCCACTCTTGGTCTCTGGCCATCACTGCATGTGACTACTACATCAGCGTCAGCCTCAAATATCCTTGGCACTTTCCTCCATCACAGCCACCACATCAGCGCTAGTGCTGGCAACCTCCAATGCTTTTCCCAGCCCATGCCAATGCCTTCCTCAGCTACCACTGATATGTCCATCATGCATCACAACTGTGCATCACCACCAGTCCAACCTCTGCATGCCACACTTCACTCCCACTTGCCTCCTCACCTCATTGCCATTCCATGCCTCTATGCTCCCAAAGCAAGACCTTCCTGTCATGACCCGCTACCAACCTTCAAGACTTAGCCCCAGCCCTAGAACTACTGTACTTTCTGTCTTGTGTTTTGTGTTTTGTCTCTATCTCATAGTCTTGTGCATTCTGGTTTTAATTCTCTAACTCTGCCTTGTTTTGTATTGTACTTGTCTTGTATCGCCTTGCTTCTCTTGTCTTTACTCATCTTATACTCTAATCTATCTCTGCTTTATCTCTTCTCCACCTCAAGTCTCTAAGTTCTCTTTTTACTCTCTCACCTCTCGCTTCAGTCTCAACTTGTTCTTTTCCACTTTCCCTTATCTTATCTTGACTCTTTCCTTTTTTGGCTTGTTTAGATCTCTGCATCTCTTGCCTTCAATTCTGGGACTTGCTAAGTCTTTGCACTTGCCCCAGCCTTCTACTTGTCAACTCTGGGACTCGCTCATGCACCAGCGCTTGCTTTGTTCTCTCTCCTTGCATCTCCAGAACTCACACTTACCCCAGCACTTGTCTTCCATCCCTCTTCCCCATCCCTGACACTCATATCTCTGCTCTAGCATTACTGGCAATCCTCCACTCACATCTCCGGTCCTGCTTTGGTCTCCTATGCCCCACACTCTCGACAGTATGTGCATTTGTGGACATTGTGCGTGCTATGTAAGGAATTTGCTCAGTAGACTGAGCCCCTGTAGTCAGCAGAACCTGACACTTCCTTTGCATTGCACAACATGCACTGATGTCACAACTCACTACCGACCTCTGGGACTTAGCTCCGGTCCTGGAACTCCAACCTCCCCAAATCAGCCTCTATCACTGTCTCGGGCCCAGACTGCTATCTGACCAGCCACCTCGGCAGCTCTTGGCCATCACCGCCTGTCACTGCCACTCTGGCATCTCTTTGGCCATCACTACCCATGACTACCACATCAGCACCAGCCTTAGCCATCCTTGATGCTTCCCCAATTGCAGTTGCCACATTAGCGCTAGCGCCAGCAACTCCTGGCGCTCCCCCTGGCCCATGCTGAGACCTCCATCATGCATCACAATCATGCATCACTGCTGACCTGACTTCTGCACGCTACGCCCCGCTTCTGCTCACCTGCTCACCTCCTCGCTGTTACATATCTCTGCACTCTCAAAGCAAGACCTTCCATGCTGCACAATATGTCTCAACCTCCACTGCCACCTTGCACAATCCCCAGGTCTCACCTCAAGCTCTGGCGCTGCAACTCGTCACCAGGACCCAGACCTGAGCCCCAGGGCTTACCTACTGTACAGTATATAAGCCATAGAGTAACAAGTAGTACTCTAGTCTGATATTGCCATACTTCCCGTCTTGTTTTTCATGTTTCATCTCTGTTTTGTAGTCTCATGCATTCCAGTTTCCATTTTCTGACTCTGTTTCATTTCATATTGTACTTGTTTTGTATTGTCTCGTTTCTCTCATCTCTACTCATCTCATAATCTAATTCTATCTCTGCTTTATTCTCTTCTGCCTCAAGTCTCTAAGTTCCCTTTTTTCCTCTCTCATCTCTTGCCTCAGTCTCGACTTGTTCTGTTTTTTCTTTTCCTTATCTTATCTCGGCTCTTTCCTCTTCTGGCTTGTTAGACCTCTGCATCTCTTGCCTCCAACCCCAGGACTCATCTCCACACTCGCCCTGGCCTCCTATTTGTTGACCTTTAGGACTTGCTCATGCACCGGTGCTTACTTGTCTCCCTCTCTTGCATGCCTGGGACTTGCACCTACTCTCAGCACTCGTCTTCCACCCCTCACCAGCACTCACATCCCTGCCTGGCGTTACTGGCAATCCCCCACTTGCATCCCTGGTCCTGCTTTGGTCTTCTATGCCTCGTGCTCTTGACAGTATGTTGTGTCTGTGGACATTGTGCATACTATGTAAGGAATTCACCCAGTGGACTGAGCCTCTATAGTCAGCAGAACTTAACAATTAACCTCCGCTGCTGCCTTGCACAATCCCTAGGCTTCATCTCAAGCCCTGGTGCCATGACTTGTCACCAGGGCCTGGACCTGTGCCTTGGGGCCTATGTACTATACAGTATATAAGCCATAGAGTAGCATCTAGTACTCTAGTCTTGATATTGCCATACCTCTGTCTCTAGTTTTGTGTTAAATTTTTTGACTTATCTCTTTTTCATATTGTACTCATCTAATCTTGTCTTGTTTCACTTGTCTCGTCTTGTACTTCCAATCTAACTCTGCTTCATCTTTCTTTCTTTGCCTCAAGTCTCTAAGTCTCCTCTCTACTCTCTTGTCTCTTGCCTTTGTTTCAACTCACTCTATTTCCCCTTTTGTCAATCTTATCTCAACTCTTTCCGCTTTCAGCTCGCTTAAATTCTCATGCCTCCTGCCTTCAATCCCAGGACTTGCTAAGTCTCTTTGCTTGCTCTGGCTATCTATTCACCAGCCTTGGGAGTCACTCACATACTGGTGCTTGCCTTCACCTATCCCCTTGCACCCCTGGGACTTACACCTCTCCCAGCACTCCTTCCTCATCCATGGCACCTGCATTTCTGCCTCAACATGATCAGTGATCCCTCACTCGACCACTGCTTGCATTACTGACCCCACCCTGGTCTCCTATGCCCCATGCTCTTGACAGTACCACTGGGTCTGTAGACATCGTGCATGCCACATAAGGATTTGCTCAGTGGACTGAGCCCCCATGGTTAGTGGAACCTGACAGAAAGATTTCAGCAGATTGCCAATCTAACAGAGCACTTCAACCCTATATCAATGACTGAGATGCTGGCTGGAGGGCAAGAACCAATAGACTTGCTTGCATGCATACAGAATAAATACGTGGAAGACCCAGCTTTTACAAGCATAGTCTGAAATCCAAAAAAATATAAGAACTTCAAACTTACCAAGGATAACCTATTATACCTGCAAACTAATAAAAATTGAGTTCTATGCATCCCATCTGTCTTGATTTTGGGATGAAGTCTATGAAAAATATTAATCTATGAAGCCCATACTATGTTGGCACATCTGGGTGCTCATAAGACACTGACATACTTGCATGATCACATCTGGTAGAAAGGCATGAGTAGAGACGTACATGCATATTGTCAATCATGCATAGCATGCTGTTAGATTATTATAAACCTTCAAATCAATGGCCCTATGAGACCCTAAACCCTCTACCCATCCCAACACAGTCCTAGGAAGTTATTAGAATTGATTTTGTAGGATCATTTTCAGAATCTAAGAATCAAAATACAACTTTTGATCAGATAACAGTCATAATAGATTTGCTCACCAGTATGGTACACTTAGTTCCAAGTAAGACTACATACACAGCAAAAAAAAATGTAGCTGAGCTAGTATTTGCAGAGGTATACAAGCATCATGGGCTCCCAAAAGCCATTGTCAGCGACTGAGACTCTTGGTTCACAAGTATATTTTGGACTCATTTAAACTCACTGATAGGCACGCAACTGAGGATGTCCACCATGTATCACCCCAAAATGGACAGGACAACTGAATGAGCAAATCAAACCATCACACAGATGATAAAAATATGTGTAAGCAATGCCCATAAAGACTGAGTTTCTAAGTTACCTGCAATCAAATTTGCAATCAACTCAGCAAGGTCAGACAGCACAAGGTATGCACCTTTCTTCTTCATATGGGCAGAATGCCTTGGACTATGGTTTGGAACAACTTGCCAGCTAGTGAGTTTCCCAGCATTTATGTGTTTGCACAGAGACTGAAAGCTGCTATAATGGCTGCACATGATTCCATACTCATGGTGCAAGTCAAGTAAACAAGGAACACTAACTGGAAGTGTCAGCCAGCACCTTTCCAACAAGGTGACTTTGCATATGTGTCAACCAAGAATATGAGTTTTCATAAAGGGACACCATGCAAAATGATACCAAAGTTTGTGAGCCCTTATTTACTTCTCAAGGACTATGGGAAATTTTCATTTAAAGTACAATTACCCACCCATATGCTTTGACAAGATATACACAACGTATACCACATGTCCTTACTATGAATCTATCAGCAAATGATGATCAGTGCTTTCCAAGGAGACTGTTCTCACAAATCATGGCAGATACTGAGCCTGAGCATGAAACTGAATGGGTGGCAGATAGAATTATAAGTCATGCCAGTTCAAAAACTGATTCAATTTTCAAGGTTCTGTGGTGCCCTAGAGACCGTACTTGGCTTCTCTATGACCAGGTCTGGGATCTAAATTTATTACAGCCATACATGGAGGCACAAGGAGTGAGCCATATTTCTGAATTACCAACAGGTACAGGAAAACCTCCCCTAGATGACCTGCAAACTTTCATAGGGGCTATGCAATTTGATCTATTTAAAGGTCCAGCATCCCAGCAAATCAATCCAAGAACTCTCAGATACCAACTTTTGACCCCATGATCTTTACCTCCATCCATGCCACTCCTTACCAAATACTATTGGTCTAATTGTCTTACAGTCCACACTATGTCTTACCATCCTAAAGATCATCACAAGCCTCATCCTCTCCTCACAGCTTGCCCTGATGGCATAATCCAGCTCATGTCTATTGATTCCAACCTCATGGTTCACCCTCTCCAGCTCCGTGAGTATATCTAGTACAACAATGACATTTGACACTGCAACATCACCACCAACACTTTTGTCAGGATATATCAAGTTTGCAGCTGCTTACAATGCATCCAAGGGCAATAATCCCTGCAAGTTCACCACTTGTGATGAGACCACATCCTCTTACAACATTGATAACTTCTTGATTCCCCCCAGTATTCTCACATTCCCTTACTGCAACCCTCACTACAATGACTTCTATGTCTTTGGCCTTATCAAGCCTAATGGCAACATTTGTCACGACCTGTTACCAACCCCTAGGACTTAGCCCTGATCCCGGAACTCAGCCCTGGCCCCAGGACTCCAACCCTCCCCAAAACAACCCCCACAACCGCCTTGGGCCTGGAGCGCTATCTGGCAAACCACCTTGGCAACTCCTGGCCATCACCGTTTACTACCACCACCAGCCACCACCACTGCCACTGCCGGCATCCCCCCTGGCCATCACTGCTGTGATCGTCACATCAGCGCTGGCCCTGGCTATCACACTGCCCATGACCGCCACATCAGCACTGGTGCCAATAGTTCCCGACACTCCCACAGCCCATGCCAAGACCCCCATCACACATCACAATCACACATCACCGCAGACCCAACCTCTGCACACTGTGCCTCGCTCCTGCTCTCCTCCTCACTCCCCACCACCACGTGTCTCTGCGTTCCCAGTGCAAGACCTCTATGCTGTGCGACATGTCTCAACCCCCACCCCATCCTGCATGGCCCCTGGGTCTCACCCCAAGCCCTAGTGCTGCAATCCACTGCTGGAACCTGGGCCTGAGCCCTGAGGCCTACCTACTGCATAGTATATAAGTCGTGGAGTAGTAAGTAGTACTCTAGTCTTGATATTACCGTAATCCCCATACTGTTTTGTTGTGTTTATCTCTGCTTCGTATTCTTGTGTGTTCCGGTCTCATTATTTCACTTTGCTTCATTTCTTATCGTACTCATCTCATATCATCTCCTTTTGTCGTTTCTATTCATCTCTTACTCTAATTTCACTCTGCTTGCTCCTTGTCTCTCTCTCAACTCTAAGTTCTCTTGTCTCTTCTGTCTTCGGTCCCCAATCTTGACTTGTTCTGTTTCCTTTCCCCTTATCTTATCTTGATTCTTTCCCCTTTTGGCTCACTTAATCTCCACATCTCCATTTCCATCCCCAGGACTTGCTAAGTCCCCATGCTTGTCATCTCTTTGAACCCCAGGACTCACTTGTGCACCGGCGCTCACTCATTTCACCCTCCTGTATTCCTAGAACTCACGTCTACCCCCCAGGACTCGTCCTCCACCCACCCCAGCACTCGCCCACTCCTCCAGCATTACCAGCACTCCCCAGCACACCTCTCCCACCCTGCTTCAGCCTCCTACACCTCACGCCCCAATAGTGCTCTGCATCTGTGGACACAGTGATCACCACATAAGGTACTCGCCCAGTGGACTGAGCCCCTGTGGTCAGCGGAACCTGACAACATTGACACTACACATGCTAGGACATAATATGTGATGCTCTCCTTTGTCCTCACCACAAAGCTGTTCAAAACCAGGCTCATGCTGACTCACGCTGTGAAAAAAAGGCCCTAAAGAGACACCACTACAAAGAAGCGCACCCCAATGGGTTCAGCCTCAGCAGTTTGTCAAAGATGGAGTCTAGTCACAAGACCTGCAAGTACAAGCACTTCCACAGTTGGAAAAACTCCTTGTCCTCCCCCAAGCACGTGGCTGATGACAACCATGATGAACCGATGGCTGAAGAACAACCCACTGTCTAGTCATTCATTATCTCTGAACGATTCAACCTTCCTTCACCTTATTGCAACTTGTGCATCTGCGTACCAAAACCCTACATTATTGCCATCATATCTGATCTCTTGTTTGACACTGTGCATTCAAGCCTGGCTATAACCACTTTTTGTTTACTTTTTATCAGACTATTGGTTTATCACACCTACCGTACCTAGACATCCTTCACCTGGTTCCCAATACCTGGAGGGCATATGTAGATAGTGACAGTGACCAGATCACCCCTTTTTTGGACTTCAGTTTGTTCACCCTTTATTGTTGAGTACCTACCTGCTGAGGACTCATTTGATATATTATTTTACTACGAGTATATAAGGCCTTGATATGTACTCAACAAGTAGTTCTTCCTAATTGCAGAGCTTAATCCTGTTCTCTCTTGTGCAAAGACTCTCATTCTGTTGTGTGACCTCACCATGATGCAGCAATTACAGGTCATCATGACCATGCAGTGGCATACTTCAACAGCCTCCTTGTTCTCTTTAACCAAAGCTTGCTTCGTTTTGGCTGTTTCTTACCAGTGTTGCCACAATGTGATCATGCTCTAGAACAACAACATTACTTGCAAGACCATCTTCAGTAAAGGCAGGCTCTAAGAATTGGCCAGCTTGTGCGTTGCCCCATCCATTGCACGTATGTTTACTCACTCCCTCCCAGCTTCTTCAACAACCTTGAACATGTCACTTCTCATAAACACATCACCTCCCTCAAGCACATGTTCACCAATGGTGTGACCTGACCTATCCTTTATGTGCTGCTCATTTCTCACAGATGATGTCCACAAAGCCCATCTAAGAACAGTTGTGTCAGAATACAAGTTTGAGATGGGGATTAGCACAGGCTGTCACAGCGGCACCTGAGTGGTAGATCATCAACATTGGCAGAAGCAGGGGCCAGCTTGGTTCCTTCCTGCTCAGTCCTTGATTACAGTGACATGAGTTTGTCACATCCACTCTGCTGACCATTGCAATATTGATGCATCTCTAGTGACCTTGGCACCATTATTTAACAACAGTGAGTACTCTTGTTTCCTCTCCTATACTTCAACCAACAACTTTCTCAGTAGAAGTGATAATCTTTCTTACACCCATATCAGGCTTCAACAATGTAGATGTTTTCATTCATATCTGCAGTATGTACTGTATATCCATCTCATTGACCCTAGCATTCACTTTTTGTTAGATCTTCTTTCATGTTTGTTGGAGTTGCTCAGTCTGTCTGTGGATGAGGTGACAAGGAGAAAATTGGGTGGATGCTGACTGATGATGTGTGCCTTATTCTATGAAGCTAGGTTTGCAAAAGCCATAATTCCACTGTACAATGATGTAGAGGATACTGTTTGGAGAAGCAAGGAAGGATGGAGAGGAAATTGGCCCATGCTGTGCAGGCTGCAGCATGGTGGGACTTGCAATGTGTGTGGTTGGTCTCTTTTGAATTCATTTGTCTTGCCTCCTTCTGATGAATGAGTTGATTTATATAGACTTTTCATACAGTATCACAAATATGCACTCACTTATCCCCAACAATATCATCATAGCTAAGTAATGCTTTCTCCTCTTACACTCTAAACAGTTATGTGGGAACTTCCAATAGCGTTTTAAATGTGTACATGAACATCCAAAATTCAGAACAGAAATACATGGCCATATCTGGAGGCATTGTGGACTTCATTTGCAGGTGGTGATGATCACATGTGACTCTGAGCAGACTGAACTGTTGATTGTGCAGGATCTCAGGTTACTTGTTGGGTGTTCTAAGGGTGACCTCCAGAAGTGAAATCCAAAGTTATATTAGGCATTGATAATCAACAATACAATGGTAACTAATCACATAGCAGAGGAAAATCCAAAGAGAACAAGTCTCAGGATCCCCACTGCTCAGTGCAAAATGCATCAGTGGGCGGTGGAAGCATGAGAATGGTTGTACAGGTGACCAAAGCTAACCTTAACCTGGATAATGCTTGAACAGAGAGTACAGAAAGTCCTGGGGTTTCCTAGAAAGAAAACATCCTCCAGAGATCTCCAGGAGTCTAGAGCAAGCCCTAGGGGTTCCAGGAAGTGGCATAGGAGGTGGGCTGAGGTGTAGTGAAGTGCTAAAAATGGAAGTCAAATAGAAGTCCCCTGACATCACCCCCCCTTTAGCATGTAGTATCTTTATGTGTGGGGTAGAAGAAATTCCAGATCACCTGGTCCACTGGTGAAATGGGATAGATTCCCTGGATGGCCCATGTTGCATCTAGATGTCTCCGGTGGAACTCTCTGACAAGTCCTGGTGCATGCATGTTCTTCCAGGGTTCTTAGGAGATGTCTTTGATTCCATAACCTTGCCACTTCACCTTCTAAATAGGCAACTGTCCAGGATCTCCTCCACTTTGTACTCCTCATTGTCATTGACCACTACCAGAGGTGGAGGGGGTGCTGGGCATTGCCCTAGGATAGGGTTCTCCGAGGCTAGTGTTAGCTTGACTATATTGAATACCAAGTGAAGCTGTTGCATTCCTGCTGGGAGCCAGAGTCAGAAGGCTAGCAGGCCTACCTGTTGTTCCACCATGAAGGGTCCTAGCTGATAGTGCAAAAGCTTCTTTGACAGGCAAGTGGTAATGATGTTAGAGGCATCCAGATAGACCTGGTCTCTGGGCTGGTACATGGGTGCTAGGTTCTTCCATGGTTGTAGTATTGGGCCATGTTGTTCTTTGCCTTTGCTAAAGCAGCCTTGGCCTCCTCCTGTGCCACCTTCATCTGGTCCACAAACTTGTTCACAGCTTCCTTCTCCAAGGGCCAGGCCCAGGGCTCAAAGCCCATGTATTGGTGATGCTCGGTGTCCAGGAAGAAGGGTGACACCTGATTGGCTGTGTGAATGTGGTTGTTATACTGAAACTCAGCATCTGGAAGCAGCTTGTCCCAGTCATCCTGCCTGTGAGGTTCCACTGACAATGGAGACTCAGTCCACTGAGCAAATCCTTACATAGTGTGCACAATATCCACAAATGCAGCAGTACTGTTGAGAGCATGGGGCGTAAGAAACCAGAGCAGGACCAGGGATACAAGCAGAGTTTAGCAAAGGATTGCTTGTCATGCCAGAGCAGGAATGTGAGTGCCAGGAATGGAGAAGGGGGTGGAAGACGAGTGCTAGAGTAGGCACAAGTCCCAGAGATGTGAGGGAAGAGGAGGAAATGAGTGTTGGTGTGCGAGTGAGTCTTAGAGCTGATGAATAGAGAGCTGGGATTAGTGTGGGAACTTGGCAAGTCCCAGGATCAAAGGCAGGAGGTGCAGAGATCTAAGCAAGCTGAGAAAAGAAAGAGTCAAGATAAGATAGAGAGAAGTGAAAATAGAACAAATCGAGACAAAGGCAAGAGACAATACAATACAAGTACAATATGACAAGAGATAAGTTGGAAACTGGAAACTGGAGCATGTGAGACTAAGAGTGGTACGTAAACCCTGGTGTTTAGGTCTGAGTCCAGGTAACAAGTCGCAGCACTGAGGCTCAAGATGGAGCCCAGAAATTGTGCAAGGTGGCAGCAGGGGTTGATGCATGTTGTGCGGTGCAAGGGAAGCTCTTCAAAGGAAGGTCTTGCTTTGGGAGCACAGAGGCATGGAATGGCAATGAGGTGAGGAGGTGAGCAGGAGTGGGGCATGGCATGCAGAAGTTGGACTGGCAGTGATGCGTGGTCATGATGCATGGTCATGATGCATGATGGGGGGCCTCTGTGTAGACTAGAAGGAGCGCTGAGAGTTGCCGGCACCAATGCTGATGTGGCAGCTGCAGTTGAGGAAGCACCAAGGATAGCTGGGGCTAGTGCTGATGTGGCAGTCACAGGTGGTAATGGCTGAGATGCCAGGGGTGGCAGTGGCTGGTGGCAGTGATGAGTGGTGATGGCCAGGGGCTGCTGAGGTGGCTAGTCAGGTAGCGGTCCAGGCCTAGGATGGTCGTGGAGGTTGGTTTGGGGAGGTTGGAGTCTTGGGGCCAATGCTAAGTACTGGAAGTCAGTAGTGGATTGTGACACTGCTGTCAGGTTCCGCTGACCACGGGGGCTCAGTCCACTGGGCAAATACCTTATGTGATGATCACCATGTACACAGACACAGAGCACTGGGAGGGCGCAAGGCATAGGAGACCAAAGCAGGGTGGGGGTGGTATGTGGGGGAGTGTTAGTAGCGCCAGTGAGTGGGCGAGTGCCAGGGAGGGGGGAGGACAAGTGCCAGGGGTTGGCACAAGTTCCAAGAGTACAAGAGGGTGGGACAAGCAAGCGCTGGTGAGCGAGTGAGTCCCGGGGATCAAGAGATAACAGGCACGGGGACTTAGCAAGTTCCAGGGATGGAAACAGAGTCAGGGAAACTAAGCGGCCAAAAGGGGAAAGAGTTGAGATAAGATAAGGAGAGATGGAACAGATTAAGTTGAGGAGAGGAGCTGGGAATAGAAGAACCAAGGGAACTTAGAATAGAAAGGGAAAGGAGAGCAATTAGAATAGATTAGAGGACAAGGCAAGTAGAGACAAGGTAGAGAAACGATACGAGATGAGTACAATCAGAAAAGAAGCAAGTAGAAATGATGAGACTGGGACATGCGAGAATACAAGACAGAGATGAGAACACAGCAAAACAGTACGAGGCTACAGTAATATCAAGACTAGAGTACTACTTACTACTCTACAACTAATATACTATGCAGTACATAGGGCCCAGGGCTCAGGCCTGGGTTCCAGTGGCAGGTTGCGGTGCTGGGGCTTGGGGTGAGACCTGGAGGCCACGCGGGGTAGAGCAAGGTTGAGACATGTTGCGTAGCGTGGAGGTCTTGCACTGGAAACGCAGAGACATGTGGTGGTGGTGTGGTGAGGAGGGAGCGGGAGCAGAGTGTGGTGTGCGGGGGTTGGTGGCAGTGATGCATGATTGTGATGCGTGATGGGGGTCTCAGTGCAGGCCAGGAGTGACGGAAGGTGCCGGCGCTGATGTGGCGGCTATGGGTGGTGTGATAGCCAAGACCTGGTGCTGATGTGGTGGTTATGGCAGTGATGGCTGGGGGATGCTGCAAGTGGCTGTGGCTGTGGTGGTGACAGGCGATGATGGCCGGTGATGGCCAGAGATGCCGCAGATGGCAGTGGCTGGTGGCGTTAACGGGCGGTGATGGCCGGTGATGGCCAGGGGTTGCCAAGGGAGTTGGCCAGGTAGCGATCTGGGCCCAGGGTGGTTGTGGGAGTGGTTTTGGGAGGATTGGAGTTCTGGGGCCAGGGCTGAGTCCTGGGGATTGGTAGCGGGTCGTGACAACTGCTACTCATTGCAAAAGAGGTGGAGGTACTGCTCAGGCTCCTGGTTCATGCATTTTGTCTGGCCATTGGACTGTGAATAGTAGGCGGTGGAGGTGTGGAGCTTCATGTTGAGCAGTTGGTAGAGTTCTTGGGTGAACTCCACTACAAACTGTGGGCCTCAGTCTGACACATAGGCATCCAAGAAGCCATGGAGCTTCTAGACATCCTTTTGATACAGGTTTGCAGCACCCATAACAGAGCAAGTGGTGTGGGTGGGGATGAAGTGTGCTCATTTGCTGCAAAAGTCCACCACTATCATGATGGCATTGCTCTCCAAGACAGCATGTTGGATTTTCTCATACTCTGGCCAAGCTTGTGGTGCAACAAGAAGTCAAAGTTGGCTAAGTACAGGGTCCACCAGGCCTGTCAGTGGTTGAGCTTCTTGGCTGTTTAGAAGTACTCAAGATTCTTGTGATCTGTTCAAACCTTAAACTTATGCTAGGCACTCTCTAGGAAGTGCTGCCATTCTTTAAAGGCCTAGATGATAGCCAGCATTTCCTTGTTGTGGACATAATTGCACTCTACTGCGTTCAAGCTCTTGGAGTAGAAGGCCAGCAGATGCCATTTTCCATCAAACTGGGACTGTTTCAACAAGACAGCTCTGGTGGCAAAGTTGGCTTCCATGTAGAAGGGAAAGTTGTTGTTTGGGAAAAGGAGAACAGGCCCAGAGGTGATTTCATGCTTGAGAGCGTTAAAGGCAGTCTGCTCCAAAGGTTCTCAGCTCCAGGTAGTGTTCTTTGTGGTGAGATCAAATAGAGGGCACACATGATGGGACAAGTCCTGGATAAACCTTTGGTAGAGTCGGTGAATTCTAGGAAGGCCTGCACCTCTTTCTTATTCTTGGGCTTTGGCCACTCCACCACACCTGCCACCTTCACCAGGTCCATCTCCACAGCTCTATGTGAGATGATCAGCCCAAAATACTCAATCCATATCTGCTCAAACTTGCACTTCTCCAGTTTGAGATAGAGCTGGTGCTGGTGGAGGTGTTCCAAAATAACATGCATGACCCAGCAGTGCTCCTCAAGTGTTTTGGTGTAGATGAGGATGTCTTCAAGGTATATGCACACTACACCCTCTGCAAGGAGGTCCTGGAAGATGTTGTTCATCATTGTCTGGAAGGTGGCCAGGCTATTGGTGAGTCCAAAGAACATGACAAGTGGTTCAAACAGCCTCTGATTGGTCCAGAAGGCAGCCTTCCACTCATGTGCACATTGTTGTAACCCCACCAGATGTTAATAACTCAGTAGTCCTGGACCAGCTGGAGCAAGCCATGCTTCTTTTTGATGAAGAAGACCAGAGAGGCCATTGGTAGTTTAGAAGAGCAGATGTGACCGGAGTTCAGGTTCTCCTAAAGAAATGCATCAAGCTTGTCCTGTTCCCTAGGTGCTAACAGATAGACCTTACAGCTGGAGGGTTTGGAGTCTGGCATCAGTTTATTGGCATGGTCCCACTGCTTGTGCTTTGGGAGTGAGTCAAAGGAGGCCTTACAGAATACATCCTCAAAGCTGCAGAGGTATTGGAGCACCACATCCTGTAATGCCCAGGGCAGAGAATTGGTGGCAAATGCTTGGGCCAACCGCTGAGAGGTGGTCTGGCTGGTCTGGATCTCATCAATGGCTAGCAGCAGGTGCAGAGTGGTTGCATAAATTTAGTCTGACTTCTACTGCCTCATCTGGAAACTCCAGATGATAGATGTCACGGAACTCCCCTCCAAGCTCTTCCTCTGGGGCCTTGCCGCTGCTTTGGTTGTCCTTGTAGAGGGCCTCTTTATGGGGAAATGCCAGGAGTGAGAGGTCCAGGAGGTTGAGGTCCACAAAGGAGAGGTGGCCTCATGGCAAGCTCAAATGGCCATGCACTTCTGTGCTCCAGCCCTGCACTCTTCCTTGACTTTGGTTGTGCAGGTAGAACACCTTCTAAGGCACTGGCTCATTGTTACCTTGCCCTGGGCTCAGTCTACTTCTGGGTTGTGCTCCTGGAGCTAAGTGAAGCCAAGGATCATGTCTTGCTTGCCTAGGCTAATACTGCATGTTTGGTGTGGGTCTGATAGCAGAGGACTAGGTCTATGACAGAGCTGATGGCACCAGCTTCATTGAGTGTTCCATCAATGTTGAACACCAGAGTGGGCTTTGAGAGCAGCTGTGTGGTTAAGCCATGGCATTTTACAAACTCCATGTCCAGAAACAGTCTCATTGCTCCACTATTCAAAAGGGCCATAACCCCACAGGTCTGTTGTGTGTTCATGGTCTTGATCTCCATGTTGAGGTGCAGCAAGCTCACAGAGGGAGTGGAGGCCATCACATATTGCCAGAGCAACCAGCATTCCCAGGCCAGGAGACCATGCTGACAAGGCTTATCCAGTGTGGAGGAGGATGGCTTGGGATTCAGAAGTGGCTATCATGACTCACTACCAACCTCCGGCACTGAGCTCTGGCCCTGGGACTCCAACCTTCTCAAACCAACCTCCACGACCATTTTGGGCCTGAATCGCTATCTGATCAACTACCTTGGCAGCTCTCAGCCATCACCACACGTCACCAATACCAGCCACCACCACTTCTGGCACCTCTTAACCATTGATGCTCACAACTGCAACATCAGCACTGGCCCCATCTATTCTTGGTGCTTCCTTCAACCGCAGCTGCCACATCAGTGCCAATGCCAGCAACCCCAGCACTCCTCCCAGCCTGTGCCAAACCTCCTCAGCTAACCCTGATAAGTCGATCATACATCACAACCATGCATCAACAGCAAGGCCACCAATGTGTTCATCAGTGACCAGCTTGACCTTCTCTATGACCTCCTCAATAGACTGCTTAAACTACAACTCTTTGATGGTAAGCCCACCACTGCTGGGCCTATCACTAAATTACACTCTAGTTCCATTGTTCTTGACAATGGTCTCCAATTTTCAGTCAGTCTTCTGGTCACACAACTCTCAGAACACACCCCCATTGTATTAGGACTACCCTGACTACATCAACCTTGACATCAACTGGAGGGACTTGGCACCAGTGCTTGTCTCACCGCTATCCACCTTAGTGCCCTAACAGCACCTCTGAACAACTCAAGTAACCCTCCTCCACCTTGACTCACTCTGGGCATACCTATGGTCTTTTCTCCCAACATTTCTCAGCTTGCCAATCCAGACACTCCTCTGGATGCCCCGGCTCCTCAGGATGAGGCCTGGACCTGCCTGCTACACTTAGAGACACAGGTGCAACTGACCCAAGCTTCTCTCACCCACCACATGACCAAACTCTCCACTCTCTGCCAAACCACTGATCACATCTCCCAGTCCCTCCAGGCACTACTAGAGCGCCTACCCCCTTGCACCGCACCACCTCTGGTGGCAGAGCCATCCCCGGCAGCCTCGGCAGTCCCAGCAGCAGCTCTGGGGGTCCCGGCAGGCCCCCAGGTGCAGTTACCACGCCCGGCACTCCCAGACATGTACGATGGTGACCGCACCTCCAGGGAGCATTTTCTCCAATCCTGCCTCACTTACATTCACCTCAGTGGAGATGCCTTTGACTCTGACACGTTGAAGATAGCTTGGGTGCTGTCCTACATGAAGGCTGGACAGGCTTCCACTTATGCACTGCGTGTACTCCGGCGTCCGGGAGGTGTTGGAAGTTTTACAGACTGGGCTGCCTTCAAAAAGGACTTCTGGGCAGAGTTTTTTCCAATTGATCCTGCCAAGTCTGCCACACTAGCGCTGTGCAACAGAGAACAGTACAGGCAGGGAAAGCGAACATTGGACGAATACATTGATTCCTTCTGGGCGTTGGTTGAGCAAGCAGCCTATCCAGATGGCCTGCAGCTATGTCTCATGTTCCGGGATGGCCTGCACCCCACCTTGATGGAGCGTATCGACAACCTTGCTGAGGGCCGCCCTGATGATGAGCAGATTGCCTCCTGGTACAAGGTGGCCCAGGACCAATGGCAACTTATGGAGATTTGGCAGGAGCTATGCTGGGCACACTCAGCTCCCTACTCTACTTCTATAGTAACTCTCCAGCACCCAGCACTCCCACACTCAGGACCTGCTCCAGCTCCGGCTACTCCTGCACTACGACCTCTGCCCCCAGGCATCCCCATGGATGTAGACGCAGCCTGGCAACATCACGCCACACCGCTACTGTGCCGGTGGTGCAAAAAGCCTGGGCACTTTGCCCGGCACTGCCCATTGGGCCTGGAGGTGCGCTACCTCTCCACCACGGAGCAAGAGGAGCTTCTCCTGCAACTGCTGGCTGCAAAGAACGCTGCCGGAGCCCCATCACTGGATGAACTGGCACCAGAGTTGGCTCAGGAGGAGAGTGGCGCATATGCCCCCCTCCCAGGCCTGGATGAGGATTTTTAGTCAAGCGACAGATGAGGTGTACGCCTCCGTTGCTGGGTACCAACAGGTTCACATGTCTGTTGTTAGAAGATGCAAATACACATTCCAATGCCAGCTATTCTAAGACTGAAGAACCTCCAGGTCCCCTCTCCGATGTACAGATACCTTCTCCAGGTCCCAAGCCACCCCCCTTAATGCCGG